>CAJFCO010017743.1:54209-64589 GCA_904066015.1 Synergus gifuensis | reverse complement strand
TGGAGAATTTCTACGAGAATAAGAATTAGGAAAATATTCGTTAGATCTAGTATGACTTTTTCGAGGAAGAACTTTTTACGCACGACTGAGTGCGAGCTTCTTGTGGAACGACTTTCAAATTCTTATTTGAATAGTAAACGTAACAATATGCACGGAGAAAAAGAAAAATTTCATTTTCGGAAAGACAGCTAAATAATTTTAAAAAGTGCTATTCAATTAGGAAACAATGCACGAATATAGGTTCTGTTCCTAGATATTTTAGTAGCCATAAAAAATTAAAATGACTCCTAAAATATTGATAAATATTTCATATGCTAACGGCATTAAGTGCCATTTAATGTAAAAGTTTTATACGTTTTATTAATGAAAGTAGTACTTGAGATGCCTTACAGTTGTATCCAGTTACAAAATGTAATCGTAAAGCAAAATTTTGTGCTCGTTTTAAGAAAATACATTTATAGTTTTTCTACATGAAAGTAAACTGAACTATTTTAGAATTGAGTTGAAAGATAGAAAAGTATTTTGAACAGTAATTACTGCAATGGAAATTACAAAATGAAAGCTTATTACCATGTGAAGTTACAATGGGATTGGTAAAAGAATACGTCAGAGTATAAATTGTATAATGCTCTGTAGAGTTTCTAAGTATAATTTTGCGCACGTTTCAAAACGTCTAGTAGTCAGACCTATACTTCCAGAAGATGATACATAAGCTAATGCACCTCAATATTCTTTCACGTGTTTACTACATTGGACGTTTCTATTTCGATTCTCATAATCCTCTGTAGGTACGTGGAAAGCCATCAGACTGCTGCCTAGGATTCGATTCCCGTTTCTGCGTTCGATTCCCGCCAGCGCTACGTTTTCTTCTAACCCGATTTTTCTGTTTCAGCTTTATAATAATATTAAGTTTAAGATTATACATGTATGTAATTTCTAATTATATTCGGTTTCCAAGTTTGGTAGAATGTGTTTTAGGTTGTTTGAAGGCCAAGCCCTTTAAAGCTTGTGACACGCGTTTGTTTCTTTTTTTGCTATTTCAAACAAAACTGTTTAAGTACTGTATGGAACTGACTACTAGACTGAACCGGATGCGGTTCAGTCTAGTCCAGTGCGGCTACCGATATACCCTGGTCGCTTGGCACCTACTCATAAGGCTCACGTATGAATCGTAGTATGAAGTTCGTGCACGCTTTATACTTTACACTCGACTTCCGCAATAGTCACCACCACAATAGTCACAATTTCGCAATAGTCACCAATTTGCTTCCGCAATAGTCACCAGCTTTTCTCTCAATTGCCACTTGATACCACTGCACATGCGCTACGCTCGGCATCTGATTGGTTGCGAACGCAAACCACACAATACGCAATACGCATGCGCAATCGATGTGACATTTGAGGTAGAGAAAATTGGTGACTATTGCGGGGGAAATTGTTTCGGATTTGGTGAATATTGCGGAAGTCGCGTTTATATACAATCGTCCACTAGGCGGCATAGAGATTCTTTCCATAATTGCCTACTAACTTATTCTTATTATTTGACCTTTGATTGAAATATTTCCGTATGAATCATTTATTAAATTTTCTTCCTGGATCTGCAAAGGTAGACTCGTTTGGGAATGAAATCCGAAATAATAGCACACGGAGAGAAAAATCAGCATTTGAAGCGACGCTTATTCGTCGTTTGAAGCTACGAGTCTTGATCGTCGTTTAAAACGACGAGAATCGTAGCTTGAAGCGACGAATTCGTCGTTTCAAGCTACGATACGTATCGTCGTTTGAAGCCACGACTTCCGTCGTTTGAAACGACGTGGATCGTGGCTTGAAACGACGATCGAGCTTCAACCAAAAATAAGCCCCGCCCATATCGAAATGCTTGCGCAGCGGCGTGTTACATTCAGCAAAATTGATGCTGCGTAACAGCTAAGTATTTCTCGTGTATTTATAATAATTATTCATTATTATTTATGGATCTTGATTTTTTAAACAATTTAAAAGGAGTTATTAAATATATATATATATATATTATAGGTTATAATGACACATTTATTTCAGCGTTTCAAACGCTGATTTTTCTCTCCGTGCAGTGATATCGAAGATTTGGAATTAAATTTTTCTCCGTGTGTATGCGTTGAAACAGTTCTTTGCATTTGTACACAATATAACCCTTTGCTTAATTTTCAATGTATTTTTAAATTCGAAATAATTTACAAAGAGGTTATGTGGCGCTTCAACTTAACTTCGCTAAAGCGTTTATTTCTAATATTTTTAATTCTTATGGACGCCAGGTTATTTTATAATTCTCCAAAAATAACCAAAAGAGATTCATATGATTTTCAAATAAATTTAAGAATAATAATTATCCAGCCATACTCAACAAGTAGAGGGGTCGAGGTAAGGGGATCATGAGATATCAATGAGAATGAGTCACTTTAGAAATTCACCAAAAATAACATTTTAATTTATTATCTAAACATAAATCAATATGGGGTTACGCCCATTCCAAATATTACGACAATGGTCATCACAATTCAGATCATCAGATTCAAATACAATTTAGTTAGCAGAGTTTTGACTCAATATAAAAATTCAGTTAAACAATTTACAATGATCAACCAGGATTCGATTCATTTAAATCATTGAAGTTAATTAAGATTCAATCAAGAAATTAATTTTAAATGTTCGGTTGATTTCCAAAATGGCGGTTGAAGCTGATTACGAACATTATATAAGACGTCATTTTGGAAATATGCAAATCATACTCAATTTAATCAGAAGTAAGGTAATTGTAGTCATTTCAAAATCAATTAATTAAATAACATAATGATTTCGGACGGAGTCCGGAAACACAAGACAATATCATGAAGGAAAGAGCGAAAGACATACCTTAGACACTTTTAAGAACACAAATAAAATATGATGTATGAGCGGCGCTCATTAAAGTCTCAGCCGATTTGCTGTTGAGAGTCTGTCTCTCAACGAACGAAGTGCACTACGCCGATTGGCTATCGTCCGTAGCAATGTCCAACACATAGTTCACGCACTACTGAAAATGCCGCCAAGGTTCGGATATGGAAAAGGTCCTCGTGCTTCATGGATGTGCAGCCCGGAGTGAAAACGAACGACAATTGGCAATACATCCTTCAGATTATTGAAATAGGGCCAAGAGGCCCTAGTGATTCTAGTTAACAAACAATAAACAAGTTTTGAAATTAATATCAGATTCTATTAACAAATGATGTCCCAGTCTGGTTGAGTTTCGGAGTTAGTTTGCAGAAAGTATTTGATTGGTCAATATGGTAGAAATACCACCCAATCAAATAAGAAATGTGATTCCGTACTCTACTATATTTAGTTAACTGAGTTTAACCATTAATTTAGTGATTTCTTGTAAATGATAGAATATCATGTTACAACAAATATACTCATTATGAGAATCTCCCAACTTAGGTTTTATCTTTGTTTCAAATGTGGGATCCTCAACTTCGGATTCTATAAGGAAATGTCGCTGTCAGAATCGAATAACTCAAGGTTGTTTGGGGAATTTTTTGTGAATTTCACTTTGTTTTCATTATCTAATTTCTGTCTTTTATGAGAATTAATACGACAAAATCCACATAAGACGTCATTTATCGCAATTGCTTTTTTAAAACTGATAGAAAATGCCGCCGCTTCATTTGTTGACTGAATTGTCTTACAACGACCTGGAACGCTATTCACGAACTTAAAACAAAATGAACATTTTTTATTCTTTGAAAAAATACCTTTATCGGATGACATCTTATTTGCGTGTGAGTTAAAATAATTAAAAGAAGTGAATATATTCAGCTGTATGAAGCAGATTAAAGGATTTTATAAAAAACAATATGCTGATAAGTTCTTCCGCCTATAAGAGGAATTAATTATCAGTCGATGGGACAATCACAAAGCCACAAAAAGGAACACTCCTCCAATAATACGCATCTACAATATTAAAGCACAGATATGAATTTTTTTCTTAAGAGAGCACAAATCATTAATACAAGACTAGTTGGGTGAACTATTAATGAATAAGTACACGAGTATAGAATTACGCTCCTTAAGTACAGACAGTAAATAAATAATGCTCACAAATCTATATATGCAAGTGGAAATAGACGTATCTAATTCTATTAAAAGTTCAACAATTTTGAGTAAAGTGATGAGTTCAGCCAAAACTAAATAGTCGGGACAACTATCCTCAAAGTCAATCTAAAGAAAATGGTTCCATTAAGTGAAAAGTAGTGAGTAATATTATCGTATAATAGATTGACATGATTGACACAATGTGCATATTGCGTTTATAGTACACATTTGGTGTATATGTAGCATTTATGTATAATACGTGTATGATGTACGTAAAAGCACACAAAAAAGATCGAAAATATAAAATTTAAACTAATATCTTTTCGAAAACGTATCTATCATTTCAAATTATGCTCATTTGAGAGAATAATGAGTTAAAATTAAGAAGACCCCTCGTTTCAATGGAGCAGTATACTTTGTAGGGGCCAATAAAACATTTTTTTTTTTAACTATGAACTAAAATTGGAATCATTATTGAAAAAATATATGTTGTTACTGAGGGTGTAAGTGTATTATTGACAAAAAACTGAGGCGGTACAAAAATTTTTTCAATGAGAAAAAATTTTTTCAATATTTCAAAAATTTTTTTTGTTCTTTTCTAATTGTTAGAGTTGGCTCTCGATTTTTTTCAGTACAAGTGTGATACATTGTATGATATATATTTGAACCATGAGAATCGATTCAGCCATTTTCGAGAAAATTGAATTTTTTAATTTTTCAAAAAAATGTCATAACTTTTGTAAAAAATTTTTTTCGAAGTTGGTACTTGGAGTAAATTAGTCTTATAATGGTAGAAACTTACTACCAAAATATCAGCCAAATATCTTACAAAGCCGTCCAACCATACTTACCCAGCTATGGCCTTTTTCATTTAAAAATTCAGTTGAAAACTCATATTATGATATTCTAATTTTGTTCAAAATATATCGTTCCCTTTACGTAATATCATACACAAGATCTTTTATGTTCTTTTATAATTTTTATAGAGAAATTGATTTTTCGACTATAACTTCTCAAATAATCAAAATTCAAAGAAAACATTACAAGAATAAATGTAATATGTCGAGACGAATCGTTTGACCTATAAGATTAATGCATTCTAATGAAAAATAAGAAATTTATGTTTAATTGTAATTTTTAAAAATTAATTTAGCGATTATAAATTAATTAAATAAATATGGTCAAGCCTGAAATGAATTTTAGATAACGAAACGATTCAAGGATCAATGACACTAAAGTTGAAATACTAAAAATGCAAGGAAGCATTTTGAAAAGAGTGCAATCTTATTTCAACATAAATATAACCATTCTTCAATTATTCTTTTTTTTATAAATCATTATTTAAAATTTCACTTGCGCGATTAGATCGATAAATTCCGCAAGTGAAGACCTCAATATATAAATTAAATACATTAAGAATATTTTACTGAGGCCACTGGTAGCAGTAACCCGAGCTGTCAAAGCGACACCTCGGTAAAGAAACATTTAGCATGCCTCGAAATATGAACCGGATTTACGAAATAATTAGTCAGATAGGATTTATTCTTTAAACTTTATAATTTGGTATAATAGTTTGGAATGAAAGAACGGAATGAATGAAAAGAATTATATCTCAATGCTCGCCATGTTCACGTTCGCATTGTATTATGAGTCATGAATACTTGGTTCGACTGCTAGAGACGGACGCCTATGCCGAATAGCTAACGTAGATGCATGATGGCCGCGCAGAGGTGCGTTATCGGACACTCCACCTTGCACCTCTCTTTCCCGACCTTTCCCGTCTCATATTCGTCCTTCCGCATTTTCTTCCTCGGGACTCTGACCTACTCCATAATCAGCTGTCTAATACTCAGTTATTAAAATAATATCATATAAATTAATTGCATTTTATTTAATAAATACTCAATTGAAATTGAGTTGAAAAATAGAATTAAAATTCTCTCGAAACATCAGTTACAAATTTTTCTCTGCTTGCATCAATCAAAAGTCGACAAATTCCTGTCCTTGTGCAAGACGAACAGAAATATTCAAACGTTCGCAAGTTTGCAAAATCAAATGAAACAGTGACCGATTTCAGGCACTTGCCCTCTATTGAATAATTCGCATTTCTGCAAATGTCACAATTTAAACACAAGAATACTCGGTCAGAAATTCTTAACCTGGTTCCTTTTCGAAACACAAAATCCTGACACCTCAAAATTTCCCATCAAATCCACTGAAGGCACACTTACGGCGGGCATCATAAAAACAAAGCAATTCAGTTGCTCTGGGCAGTCTGACGAACTTCTTACACGGGTAAAGAAGTCTCCCATTTTATAATTTAATTTGGAAAATCGGCGCCCCTGTCAGCAAAACGTCTAGTTACAACTCGTGCAGTACCAGCGAACCTTCCGGTCTACCGCGAGATAAAAATCAAAGCGTCGTGCAAGAGTAAAAAGGTAGTTTTAATTAAACTCCTACTGTTTGGAATTCGGAGTGAAAATATCACAAAGAAACCGCCTAATCGAAACAACTCAATCTAATTGATTGAGCCTAGTTCGCGCAGCCTCTTCAGTCGTAAATAAAAACTCGTTACTTGGTGGACGAATGAAGGGAGGACTTTAAGGTCTAGGAAACCTGCTAGTTTAACTTGACGTGGGACGTAAAACCTCCCCAAAATTCCCTGTTTGAGGACAAAGTCTCCATGCTCACGATCGAAATCGTCGTAATCTGGCTCGATTGTCAGCTGGGAAACTTTTGTCGAAAGAAAGATCTACTTTCATATCGACGGCGAGTTAACTATTTGCTTCCCTAATATTGTTTTGCGGATTCATAAAGACCACGAGAATTCTGGATGCGGACTCGAATCTCAAAACGAGTGAGCATCCCGAATTTATAAAGTAATCACCGGACTCACGTGAAAAACCTTTAGGGAAGTGTGTTGGGATTTAATTTCCCTCATTCCTTCCGGTTCAACGCCAACTATAGTTTTCTCGGGTGAATCTAGTGAGTGAACGCGAAGCGTGGGAGAGTTTAGTTCGCGAGAGTGAATTAAACTAAAGAACTAGAGTTGTTGAATGCAACAACGTGAATTGAGAAAGTGTATGGCCCAATAGGAATAAAACGGATCAGCTTTCTGTCCTCCGCTTCATCCCTAATGGTAGTTTTAAGCTACATTAGGAATAGGGAAGCGAAACGAATCGTATCGTTCCAAACCTTTTTTACCATTTCTATTTTATATCATTTAATCCTTAATCTTAAATCTTGATAAAACTATAGATTTTAATCACAACAGCCCCCAAAAAACACACAGGCATTACCAAACATTTCTAAAAAGCTGGAAAGACTCTGTGAATATTTTCCTACTAGACGCAAACTTTAACCTCACTATAACTTTTGACATGCTGGACAATCAAAACAATAGTCACCATTTCACATCTGAATTACCGGAACGACGGAACGTGAACATCGGAAAATACATTACAGTTAGCAATACGATGCGCGCGCATCCTGCGTTAGTGCCGGCGCTTCAGCTTGCATTAGGCCTTAGGGAAGCGACGATTGAAATCCGCCTATTGTGGACAGACCATTACACGCAGAGTTGGAGGGAGTTCGCGCGCTGCTTGGCGCGCAGAAGCCCATTGCCGTAGGTCTTGCTGCACACCACCGTGCAAGATGCACCCGTATGGTCACGTATTAGGCGGGTGGACCTCGTCAACCCAGCCGTACGGTTCCAATCCAGGGAGAGTGATTCGCCACCTCCGACGCCGAGGATGAGGTCCGTCGTCACTAAGCCTTCAGCATCCAAGAGGCAATTGTTTTGAGGTTCATGCCATTACAAACCTCAAAACAATGAAACGCAATACTGCCCTTTTAAGAATAACGCACAATCGATCCTTTTTAGGACCACCAAACCATAAAACGAAGGTATTCTTTTATTCTCGAACTGGGACCCATTTGACGTGCATGTTTCAGAATCAGAACCCAGCAGGTGTTCTGAATTTCTGGCACCCATTGTTCAGAAGGTGTTTTCTAACACAATAAAGAAAGAACCCTAATTATATCCTCCCTTTCCTGAAGACCCCCCTTTTTTTCAGAAATTACAGGAGTTGACTACAATATAACGATTCCAAACTTTTAGGGGCGTTGGATAAACGGACTTGGAAATCCATGAAAATGGAAATTTTTTAAAATGATTCTAATTTCGGCTCTTTGACGGGATATATTTTAGAAAAAGGTTTTATCGGAGATATCGAGACATCTTACCAAATATATAGGGTATTGTGTAGTCTTCAGTCCCATAAAAATCATATTGCATCACAGCTTTGATGAGAAAATAAATATTTTTCTTCACACATGCATGCAAAACCCTCGTTTGTCCACCGCTTACAGACATGCAAATTGGCTGATTCCACACTGTCCTCAAAATCAGTGAGAAAAAACCCTAACATCGATGAGCAAAACGTTATCACCGGTTAGAAAAGTGGTTTCCAGGGTTAACAAAAAATTTTGCTCACCGTTTGCGATGCCATCTAGCGTCGTAAACGGTTACTATGTGAAAAATGTTTTGGATTAAGTTGAGTTCGGCTGGTTTGATGTCTGTAAACGGTGGACAAACAAGTGTTTTGCATGAATTTGTAAAGAAAAATAGTGTTCAATACGAGAGACCTAAACGGGCGATTTGGTAACTGCTCGTGTGAAGAAGCCGCGTTAATCCGAGGCTCGGCTTCATCTCACTACGCCTCGTCTCGGGTTCACGCGGCGGCTTCACACTTGTAGTTACCAAAACGCCCGTTTGTCCTCTTGTATCGAAATATACTATTTCACAGCACGTCTGCGGAAATTTCGATTTTCCGTGCGTCCGTAGACTCGGGAAAGTGGTCGATTCTCGAGGATCTCACTTTACACCTCCAGAGGAGTGTAAAGTGAATTTTACAATTCTCTAGAGGTTGTAAAGTAGCCAAAAGAACAATGTAATGAGACGAATAGTAAATACGATTTACATTGATCGTGGTTATCTAACGCGTAACTCAAGGATTCATTACGTATAATAGGTAATTTAAGTACGTAGTATGTGAATTACATTCTACGCGTAGAAAACCCCCACTTCATATATTTCGTTGGCAACCCTGCTCCTTCTCCAACATTTTTTGGCCGGTAGCAGTTAGTACGACTGACCCATCAAATATCGGAGCATATCGGTTAAAATTTTATTAAGAATCTCACTCCGAAAATCGAACTTGATTTAGACTCGTTGTGAAAAGTATTGTATTTGACATGTTGAGAAGCAGGCAATCCCCGAGCGCGTGAGGTTGACGTTACGAGCCGAAGGCGAGTGATGCCATCATCATCATCGGGAATTGCCTACTTTCCACACTTGTCAAATAAATAGCTATTGTGTTGAAATATTCATTTTCGGAAACAGAGCAAATGGAGACAGAGCAGAAGAATCGCGAGAAAGAGAAACTAAATATCATCATCATCGGGAATTGCCTACTTTCCACACTTGTCAAATAAATAGCTATTGTGTTGAAATATTCATTTTCGGAAACAGAGCAAATGCAGACAGAGCAGAAGAATCGCGAGAAAGAGAAACTCAATATCAGACGCACTCGTATTTTTGAATTATTTCAGGCACAACACGAACACTGAAGGAAAAACCCGTCAAGTACAGAAAGTTTGAATTTCATATCCTTTCAAATTCCAACACGAAATTCGCGATTCATTGCCACACAAAACTGTAATTTGTGATTGAAATCGAGAAAGAGCATTATGAAAGGTTGACATGAAGGAGAAACACAATGAGCAGACCGCGCCGTACCCACAAGTCATTTCATGGTAAGCTGGACAGAGACGCGCTGTCGGTAATTATCATTTTTTTTTTTCAAATGTTAGAATGGGAATGAAATCACAAACTGAGTTACTGTGAGATGGTATATACTGCAAACATGTAATGAAACTATAAACAATTACATTATATATTGACAAACAACACAAGTTTTGTCGAATTTGAAAAAAAAATGATAATTATCGACAGCGCGTCTCTGTCCACTTTACCATGAAATGACTCGTGGGTAAGGCGCGATCTGGTCATTGTGTTTCTCCTTCTTGTCAATCTTTGATAATCCTTTTTTTCGATGTCAATCACAAATTGCACTTTTTTGTGTCAATGAATCGCGAATTTCGTGTTGAAATTTGAAAGGATATGAATTTCAAACTTGACGGGTTCTTCCTCCAGTGTTCGTGTTGTACAGTAATGTGCAACGAAGCCTTCCCTTTATTTTCGATTATTAA
>CAJFCO010017743.1:14673-49209 GCA_904066015.1 Synergus gifuensis | reverse complement strand
CTCGACAAAATTACTCAAAATTCTCTAAACTCAAAATTCTCTAAACTAAAGATAAGAATCACAATATTCAGTTAGGATTAACCTAAACATCCGAAAACATACTCAAAAATCTATATCTCTCAAAAAATTCAACTGCTCGTAGAAGAAATACAGCGTTATGCTACATTTGGGCGTCAGCTGAAGATTACGTAACAGCAGAAAAAAAGAACTTTGACATAAGATATTTATCTCGGGAGAATCTAGGGTTACTGTCGCCTACCTTGCTTCCTGAAGCCCAAAGGAACAGTTTCAAATTGATATTCCTGGTGGAAACTAGGAACGGCTCAATCAGTTAAAATTCTCACGAAAAATTGTCACGGAAACTCTACAAATGTTCATCAGTGAACAACCAGCACGGAACTGAGTGTTCTTGAAGCTTTTCGTCTGAGCGCGCAGTCGTCTTCCTACATCACGGCACAACTGCTAGGTCCGAGAGCTACTGCTCCCTAACGGCTGAAAGTGGAGTTAGAGTTACACATGATGGCTACGTCCACATGTTTTGACAGTTTGTAAACAATTCAAGCTTTACATACATTTAACTGTTAGATATGCAGTTTTGGAGGATGAAAATAAAATAATAGGACGACTGACGCATCCCAGACGGTAGACAAATCTATTAAAATATGAGACAAATAATTGAGATTGCGTTCTTAGGAAGCAAAGGTAAACGGCAAATACAAGATATAGCGGTATTAATCCTAAATCTAAAGATTATATCATTCTTTATACAACTCTCACACATGCATACTCACTCATACACTTATATCAAGTGGAGTTCCTACTGGCCGTTCTATTTTATTTCCCGTTTTTAGGTTAAATCGATCTGGGAAGAGGATTTTCACTGTGGTGAAAATCCACCACGTTACACAATTAATTAAAAATATAATAAATACTTTTTTAAAACGAAATAATTGAACCGAAATAACGTAAACAAGGATAAAGAATAGAACAGAATTAAATTGAAACAGAGAAGACATTCAAGATGATAAGTTTAGAAATAGGCTGGGACAGAAATCAGGGGATTGAAACACATAGCAGTAAATTTAGATTGACATGGAAATAGAAAGAGATAGATGAGGATAGGGAAGAGATTTAAACTAACAGAAAAGTGGGATTAAAAGGGATTGGAGCGAATTTTTATTGACAAAAAGATAGAAAGGTATAGGCGATAGTAGGAGAGAGATAGACAGGAAGAAAGAAGTGGGGATTTAAAGAGATAAGAGCGAATTGAGATTGATATGGAGACAGAAAGGGATAGAATAGAATAAGCGAAAAATAGGAAGGAATATAGATGTGGCGATTGAAAGACATAGGCGTGGATATGTATTGAAATGAGGATAGAAAAGAATAAACAGATATATACAGATTGTAACGTGGTATTTCATACACGTACAAGAGTTACTAATACTATGAATTTTCTTAAATAAAAGCCAAACATGCAAGTCGAGTACGGAATCACACACTTTGATCTGATTGGGTGGTAAATTTACCACATTGACCAATCGGATACACTCTGTAAATTGACTTCGGAACTCTACCAGACTGGGAAATTTTTGTAATTTGGAACATTGTTATTGGAAATTTGTTATTGTTTGTTTGCCTAGAGTCATTAGGACCTCTTGGCCCTATTCAAATAATCTGTAGGATGAATTGTCAATGGTCGTCCGTTTCCACTCTGGGCTGGCCATCCTGAAGGAAGCACGAATCTTTCCACATTCGAACCTTGGCGGCGATTTCCAGTAGTGCGTGAACTAATTGTAAGTGTTGGACATTGCTACGGATGATAGCCAATCGGCGTAATGCACTTCGTTCATTGAGCGACAGACTCTCAACAGCCAATCGGCTGAGACTTTAATGAGCGTCGCTCATACGTCATCTCCGCCCGCTTGCCAACAAGACGGAAGACGAGACTTCTCTCGTCATTCCGTTCTCGACTGTCGTTTGACATTTTAGTGTTTTAGTCAAGTTACAAATTGCAACTGATCTTTGAGGAGTTACTCAACAATTATTACAACATATTAGATTGGAAAGAGTTTGAGCCTATTGAGGCGAAAAGGATTGATTGACTATTGAGAATTTAGGCGTGTGCCTTTTAATTAAAACCGAATTCTCTGTTGTAAAATTAAAGTGTCTAAGGTATGTCAATCATTTATCCTCCGATTATTTTATGTATTGCTCTTCCGAATTCTGTGTACTTTCTATTGTCAAGTGATATTATTTCAATTGTCTTTTAAGTCTAATTCAAATTGATAAATTAATTCGAATCGTCCGAAATGGCGTATTACATTATGTAATCTCATGACTCACCTTCAACCGTCATTTCGTTTTCTGAAATAATGCTTAAAAGTCAGACAATTTATCTTTATTGATATCTAAATTTCATTATAAATTTAAAATCAAGTGTTGATCACTAAACTCTATTAATCTGATGACATCTAAATTTGATGATCTGATTGTAATGACCGTTATTGTAATTATCTGAAAGGGACTTAACCCCATATCAGTAGATAAGCAGGGGGACTTCTAACAGCAGATTCCTGTTACCGACACTTACCGACACTCGAGAACGTTCGATGGTTCATGCCTGTGCTAAATCTCGAAGCTTCTAGATTAATGATTAAAATAAATCAATATTGTCAGAACTGTGATGACGTAACATCCGCCCTCAGGTATGAGAAAAAATTCTTCTAGAAAGTGTGATTGCATGACGTCATAAGTATTATTTTTCTTATTTAGAGCAGTGGAATGTTGTTTGTCAGTCAGATGAGCATCCGGTACTGAGAAATTTTATTTGTTGGTTGTTTTTAACAAAAGGTCCAGACGTGTTGTGACCCACTGTACAAAAATTTATTAGAATTTTTTATATGATCTTCAGAGGGCGGATGTTACGTCATCACAATATTCATGTGTTAGTGCATGTACGCGTGAATTCTTGAGTGTGAGTGTGTGTAAGTGTGAGTCCTCAAAACAATGACATAACGTCTGCCCTAAAAAAATGAAGTCTGTAATATGACACGTATCTGGAATCAAGTTTTTTAGCAGAATTATTTTTCATGAGAAATGCCATGAAATTTTGTAGGTCTATTAATTAGAAAAGCGGCTTTTCTGAGTATTTGAAAGCGCGCGTATTCCTGGAATTTTTGCTACCGGTTACTAGTAGTGTGCCCTTCCAGGATGTAATAAATATATTCTTAGTAACCATAAAAATTTAGTTGCTATATAAGAAGGATCTACACATGCTATTCTTCAGTTGAGTGCTAACCCACGGTCTAATAAATATCACACATATCAACTAGTGACAAACAAAAAGAATATCAGATTCGTATTAACGCTTTTTTGCTTAATATTCAAAAAATTAAACGAGAAATTCAAGGTGTAGTTAGACTTCGAATTTTAACAAAGGATTTCAAGCATCTAAATATATGTAAAAACGAAAATGGACTTCAGAAAACTCAATGAAGGTGGACAAGCCAAGAAGAATTTCCTGCCAACGAAGAAATTGAATGAACTGGTTGTGAATAGAGTTTATTTGGTTACTGATATAAAGCAAGTAAAAACAAAATATGGCCAGAGAATCACAGTCGACATTGAAAATTAATTCTCTGTGTTTTTACCACCAAGAATGGTGAAAGTGTTCAGTGAAAATGAAAATTTCCTTTATCAAATAAAGGATTTGTGCAATAAAATTAAATTGGGTTTAAAATATTTTGGAGGTGAATATAATTCGATTGAATTTGTGCAACCATAAAAAAACAATGTCTTACATACCGAAAAATCAAGTAATTCTTGCAACTTCATACAATTTAAATTCATCGTTTACAAAACAAGTCATCGTTGGTGTGGAATTCAACAATACTGGAAAGTTAAATAAAGTTTTAGAATTGGTATCAAGTCACCCCCGATGCAGTATTTCGTTAAGTGTTCAGGATTGGAAAACCTTCAAAAATTATTTTGTTTCAATTAATGAATTTTTCAACGAGGATGTATCTAAAGGAGTTATCAACTGTCGAAGTTTCTAGATACGCTTTGAACTTTTCTGTGGAAGTAAAACTATTATATTAGAACAAACTGGATGCAAGGATCTATATTATCCATTCTTAATGAAAGAAACTACTTTTGAAGTCTTAAAAAATCTCATTCAATGCATTGATCAACATATTCAAGATTTATCAGCTTTACCAATTCAACGCTTGTATGACTGTATCCGTGATACTATTGCAGAAATTGTTTTGTGTAAAAGTAAAGTTTTTAGTGCAAAAGAAATTCAGTTGTTTGTGAAAAAAATTATAAAACTTTAATGAAAAAAACAGAAAAAAATGTATATTGAAAGAATCTTTTAATTTTAAAACACTATTTGTAGAATTAATTACATTTCATCTGAAACATTTATCTGAAGATGTATGCAAAAAAGTTCCACAAATAAAAAATTTAGGAGGTAGATTTATGTAAAAAAAATTTTTTGTAATTAAAATAAATATGATCTTTGGTAATTTTTATAAACTTAATTTTCTTATATGTGCTTTAGCTTTTACTTCAATTAAAATGGATGTGAACAAGAAAAAAAACTTGTATATGTAAAAAATATTTAACTTTATTAATAAAAAAATTATAAAATACAGAAATTTACATATCATATTTATTTACCCAACTATTGTGAGAATCATCAAACCCTAACCACTTTACAAAAAATTTATTATTGTGCTTTTTGAGTGATATACGCCGATGCGTATAGACAACACGACATTGCCAACTCATAAATTTAGGATTAGGATATAGATCGGAAAACTAGATTTAGGACTATAAACCACTGGGAAATGGGGCAGTAGTAAACCCTCAGCGTGCTCCGCCCCAAAGCCAGGGGCGGATCCAGAAATCGTGTGTCTTTCTTCAATGCTTGGAAAACAAAGGACAAATAGGGAGGCGATGGCCCCTCTATTTGTCCTTTGTTTTCCAAGCATTGAAGAAAGATAGAGGGGCCATCGCCTCCCTATTTGTCCTTTGTTTTCCAAGCATTGAAGAAAGATACACGATTTCTGGATCCACGCCTGCCCAAAGCGTCCCTTCGACTACCTGGGCCTCTACTCACGTGCTAATTTTGAGTGAAGTCGAGTCGTGCTTAATACAAGATTAGACCCAAGCTTGACGTCACGCAATTAGTGCAAACTCCTAGGCTAGACGACGCTACTACCTGCCCCAATCGATGGAAATTTTCAAGTGTTAGTTTTCACAAAGTATTATTAATAATTAACCGTTCACCCAGTTGGTAATTAATAGTTAGATAATAAAAATAAATAATAATTAAATAATTGTTTATTGAATAATTAATTGTCAATGACTAATCAACAACTATTAAGTTAGATAATGAAAATAAATAATAATTGACTAATTTTTTATTGAGTGATTGATTGTAAATGACTAATCAATAATTATTAAGTTAGATAGTGAAAATAAATAATGGTTGACTGGTTGTTTATTGAATGGTTGACTGTAAATGATTAATCAAGAATTATTAACTATAATAACTTCGTAACAACTAAGAAAATAAGAAAAATAAAAAAAACACGTTCTTTTATGGTTAAGTTGTAAATAAGACTAAATGTTAGAATAGATCTAGTATAATTTTTAGCATTAATTAGCTATGTAAAAACTGGAAAAGAGGAGCATAGACGGAAGCGTCCGTCGAGCATCAGAGGCAGAGGCACATTGAATCTGATTAGCTCTCCAGTATAGGTTTCTCCTGATAATCTTTAAGAAGAAAAGTTACAGGTTCAGTATCTTTTACATGGATTATTGTAAATATTTCAGTTGTCCAATTTGAAGTATAACCTGTTTCAAAAACATGTTTAAATTTACTGATACGCACTTTGTCTCCTACTTTAAACTTTGTTTTATTAAATGCAGATTTAATTTTAAAATTTTTGTATATATTCAGTAACAACTTTTTTGCATCTAGAGCTGTCACATCTTTTGGTTTCATTTTAATAGTTTGATGCTTTGTATCATTATAAGAAGAAATTGAATCAGGTAAAATATCCAGCCACTTACAACTACCCTGCAAACTAAATTGCATCCACATTTTATTTTTTAAAGTACGATTAAAACGCTCACATATTGATGCTTTTAAATTACTAAATGTTGAGTACATATTTATATTATATTGCTTCATAATATTTACAAAATGCGAGTTATAAAATTCTTTGCCCTGATCTACATGCAAATTCTTTGGAACGCGACCTTGAATGAGTACAGATTTCATAGCAGTAGTTACATCTTCACCCTTCTTGGATTTTATAGGCACAGCCCAAGAAAATTTTGAAAAAATGTCGATGATGGTTAGCATAAAGGGCATAGTAGGATAAGCATTTGTGTGCTGCCCCCGGCCAAATGTGTCCGGGATTTTTACTGTGAGTTTGTACCGATGGACTATTAACTTTCCCAAAATTTTAGATCTGAAAAAAAATTTTTGGGGTAGTTATGGGTGTGGAAAGAAAAATTGAAAAATATTTTTTTCTCGAGAACGGCTGGAAGAATTTTTATGAAAAAAATATATGTTATGGGTTTCGATGGAGGAATATTTTAGAAAAATTATGGATTTTTTTTCAAAAAAAGGGGTCAAAAAAAATTTTCAAAATTTTGTGCCTAAACATACTTCAAAATATTCTGAAAAATGTGCCCCAAGTTAGCAGCTGATTGAAGTGGTAGAACAGGGTGAAAAAAATTTAAAATCTTCAGCGTACAGCGTTAAGTGTACCACCCGCTGTATGCATGCGTACTACACAGACTGTAAATGGGTAATATTTTATTGTGAGTACCTTCCCTCTCACACTTCGTAGTGTAGCTTTATTTTCTTTCGATAATTATAGCACTTTATACATTCTTTGAAAGCCATTATTATGAACTATGTAAACTAATTTTTTATAACATATATTTTTTTAACAATTATATTATAATAATTAATTCAAAGCTAAAGAGGGAACTTAATATTTAATAGGTATTCAAGAAACAGAATTTTGTATTTTTATAAGTTCTATATATTTTTTCTTTTAAATATTTACATTTTTACAAATAAACATAACACATGGGTCATTAAGTCCTGGGACTAACACACAAGTTGTACCACGAATGCCATGCCGATTTTTTTGTCAGTAGTATCAACCTTTAGAAGATATCTGAAAATTTCATGACATTCGGTTCAGTGCTTGTCGAGATATTGAAGGTTCTTTAAACAATGGACAAAAACGAGTTTCGTGTGTTAATCAAACACTGTTTTTTAATGGGAAAAAATACCGTTCAAGCTCAGCAATGGCTTGAAAAGTGTTACCAGGAAAATTCCCCGTCGAAAACGACCATTTGCCGATGGTATGCGGATTTTAAACGCGGTCGAATAACCACCGAAGACGCGGAGAGGCCAGGTCGTCCAATTGAGGTGACTACGCCCGAAAACATCCAAAAAGTTTTTAAAATTGTCATTTCGAATCAAAAAGTCAAGTTGCAAGAGATAACTGACATCCTAAAGATGTCAAAAGGCACCGTGTTCAAAATCATACATGAAAATTTGTGTATGAAAAAACTTCTTTCCAAGTGGGTGCCGCGTTTGCTCACCTTGGAGCAAAAACAACAACGAATCGATGATTCGGAGTGCTGTTTGAGGCTGTTTAAGCATAATAAAAAGGACTTTTTGCGTCGGTACATAACAATGGATGAAATGTGGATTCATCACTATACGCCAGAGTCGAAAAGAGCGTCAGCCGAGTGGAGAGGAGAGGACGAAAGCCGGCCAAAGCGTCCGAAGAAACAGCAATCAGCAGGAAAGGTCATGGCGTCTGTATTTTGGGATATGAACGGAAATTTTGCTCATCGACTATCTTCCGAAGGGCCAGACGATCAACAGCGACTACTACATTGCGTTATTAGATCGCTTGGATGACGCAATAAAGCAGAAAAGGCCTCACATGGTGAAGAAAAAACCGCTGTTTCATCGAGACAATGCACCGATCCACAAATCGATGAAAACGATGGTGAAATTAAACGAATTACGATTCGAATTGCTTCCACAACCCCCCATATTCACCAGATCTGGCTCCATCTGACTTCTGGCTGTTCGCAGACCTCAAAAAGATGCTCCAGGGAAAGAGATTTGGCTCCAATGATGAAGTTATAGCCGCAACTGAAGCCTATTTTGAGGCCAAAGACAAATCATTCTATAAGAAAGGCATTCAAAATTTAGAAAGACGTTGGAATGATTGTATCGCTATGGTAGGTGACTATGTTGATGAGTAAATTCGAATTTTGGAAAAAAATTGTATTTTTACTGGTTAGTCCCGGGACTTAATGACCCATGTGTTACAAGCTTCCAGACTTCATTCATCGATTCACAAATAAAACTATATTTTACAATTATTATCACACATTTTAGAATAACTATACATAAATTTCATCTATTTCCATGGGTTCATACGCTCCATTTTTATATCCCCATGGAAGAGTGTCTGTTGAACCAGGAATTAACACTCGCTTATCATCATGCCAGCTGAGAGCAATTTTATCTTGAGTAATCGAGTTCACCTCATGTTTACGGCTTCTAATCATATGTTGAGGTCGGACAAGATTTTGACAAGAATTTAGAGACTGCATATAATTATCAAATGTTATTGTTTGTAACGTAGAATCTTTTACCCCTTTAGCTTTCTTTTTTTCATTTTCTGAACCCAAAACTTTATACGCATATAATTTTGATCATAAACCTATAAATTCAGTCATAATTTTTCCATTACATTCATCCTTCATTAAGCCTAATATTTTCTTATTTACTAGTGGTATTCCATAAAAATTATTTGGTGAATAGTCTGAAGTGTCAAATTTGTGTAAATCTCTTTTAATACAATCGTAAATATTAGGAACAGTGAGTTGACATATTAGACTATCTGTGTCTGTATACAATAACTTTCCATTACTACCAAAAGTTTTTTGAATATAATTATAGTGAAAATCATAAATTATTATTTTAGAAATATCAAGAACTGTGAAACCTGTATATATTGGTTTATTGAAATTTATTTTAGTTTTATTCATTTCAACGATTACCATATCTTCACCAAATACGATAGAGCTATGAAAATTGGAACTTGCAATCAGAGCTTTTGCGCCATATCTCTCCTCCCATTTTGTAATAAGCCTTACATCTTTATGCTTCCTAATATTTTCCATAGTCTTTCCGAAAACAGAATTGTTCATCAGTTTATAAAAGTTTTTTTCAAATTCATTTATTGCTTGTTTTCTGAGTTCTGTATTCAAATCAATGTAATCTTTAAGCCATGTTTTCTGTTTAAATGTTAATACTCTATAGATTTTAGTGAGCTTCATTCCCAAAGATAAGTATTGATTTAAATTTCTATAATGAACTATATAATTTTTCTTTGGTAATAAATTTGGCACTAATTTTGGAATTGTACTTTTTGAAATGGGTGGTATGAAATGCTCTGGACATAAAGGTAGATCTGTATGTAAATCATGAAGTTCTTCAGGATATTCTAAATCTACTTCTAAAATGTAACGTATTGATGAATCATCAGGAATATTTAAAAATTCTGGGTTATTTTCAAAATCATCAAACCAATCAAAATCTTTATATGGTAAATATTCACTCATAGATGTACCATATTGATTGTTAATGTCAAAGTACATAATATAAGATTCTGGCTCATATGGATTGAAATCTTTGCCCATAAATCTATTGTTTGCCTTTGGATATCTTTTTGAACATTGGGAAACCCCACCTCGAATATATTTTTCAATAAATAAGAGCATTTCTACATCTGTAAATAAATCAAGCTCAATTCCTGTATACTTTAACATTGCATCAAAAGCAAGTCCTGGTGCTGTGTAATAGTGAAGCGGATCTAGATTGTATGTTTTAAAGCAAGTTTTTCTGAAATTTTCAAAAATATCTGCTAAGAGTAAAACATCAGTTTGTAAATAAAGATCTGAGTATTCTCCCAAAGTATTCAATTTAAATATTTCCCACACTTTACAAACATGCTGGTGATCTTGTTCTGAAATATTTGAATTATTTAATTTTGAATAAAAATTCTCTTTTACTGGTAATTGAGATTCCTGTAGTTTCTCCCAACTATCAATGTAATCATATGGTAAAACTCCTTTTCTTGTTAGCAGATTAAATTCATCATTATTTTTACAATGTTTTCTCGTAATTTTCTTCTCATCATTACTTAAATATGATGCCAATTTTTCAAGACTGCTAGGCATAAATCTAAAAGAATCAATAAATCTAAGCTTTACATTTGTATTTTCTACTTGTTATGTAAAGGATATGTATTTTTCTTTGTTTATAGGCAATAGTTGAATATCATCCTTAAAACGTATAGCCAATTCTTTTATAAAAAAGTGTGCATCATAACCCGATAAATTGTGAAAAACTACAGGAATTACATGTGAATCTTTATAATTAATATTACAAGATTGATGTGAAGCACCTCGAAATTTACCTGTAAAATGATCGTGATCGCGATGTTTGATATCATCATTTGTAAAAGGTTTTTCACAAATGTGACAATTTTTTTCTGTTTTAAATTCTTGCAACCTGTTGCAATGTTAAACGTTCCATTGGAATAATATTTTTTATAAGTTAATCTACTTCTTCAGACACACGTTTTAATTCATTCATAAACCAAGCAATACAGTCTTGTCCTCGATAAAGTTGAAGCTCAGAAAGCGAGTCATCAAAGTTGCAATGTTTATAAAATGCTACGCTTGTTGGAACATGGTTTTGATAAGCGGATGATTTTAAATCTGAATTTTTTTCTAACAAAAATTCTATATCTGCGTAGATGGCTATTGGGACTTTTTCTTTATATCTGTCATTTTTAAATTTTAATACTTTATCCTTTTCATCTGGTAGTATTGCCATGCATTTATTTATGTTTTCACAGTCGATTCTATGATTTTTAAAAGATTTCTCTAACTTAAAATGACACAAACATCAGTCACAGATCCAAACTTTATTATGCTCTTCTTTTATTTGAGATTTTACTAATCTGGATAGATTTTTAATCCATGCGAAATGATAGATAGTTTCACATTCACTAACTTCAATTTCATTATCACCAATATAATCCTCATCGTTTAAATCTATTTCAGTATTTTCAATCATGAGCAGGTGAATAACTGGCTTTTCTGATTTATTTTGACTTAAATAAAGCGGAACTATAATTTCTTTGTTACTATGTTCCTCACACTCTATCCCATAAACATTTATACTCAAATTATTTAATTTCTCAAATTTTGGAATATCATTTAAAGTAATAGGAAATTTTATTCCATCATATTTCAAATTTGCATTATTAAAATCTGGATAAGAACTTTTTCGGTTTGAATTGTTTTCAGAAGGATAAAGAGCTGCTATTATCGACCAAAGGAAACAAAAGATATCATTATTTTCAATATTTACAACTGCTCTTTTATCCCTTATAAATTTTGGCATTCGCATATAAGTTGACAAACCAACTGAAAATGGTGCATATTTATTAAAGTTTACATTTAAATTGTTAATCTCTTTTAATTTCCAATTTGACTTTTTTGGTTGAAATTCTTCAACTTTAACTAGACTTTGCTCTCTTACTTTATTTTCAAATCATTCACAAATATCGGTCAATTCAAGAATAGTTTCATTTTTGGTATTAAAAAATTGTATTTCATCTATTACCTTACCTTCTTCTAGCGTACAAAACTTTGCAGCTAAAATAACATTGACTTTTAAACCACCCATAGTTTTCAAAGAATTTTTTATTCGTGTAGTAATCATTTTCTTACAGTCATCCAAAAAACTATTTAAATCTTTATGTTTTAAATTTATTATTACCCCTGTTCTAATCCTACCTTTATGGTAAATGTAGTCTGTAAATCTTCCCAAATGAGCCTTTTTTAATCAAAATTTTCATTGATGCCTGTTCCTCTTCTTCGTAATTTCTTAAATTTCCTATTTCTTGCCTTCATAATTCCAAGCAGGGATTGAATTCGATTTTTTTCTCCCAATGAAAGATGATCCTTTCCTCTTCTCTGGAGTTTATTCAGTAGTTTGATGTTTTGAGTACCACATCGGATCCAAGAGTCGATTTCCTCAGATGTAGCATTTATTTCCAAAATTTTGTAAGCTTCATCCATGAGTTTTATCAATTTCTTGCAATATCTAGAATTCATTTACAATATTGTAATTTAAGCACTCACTGAACAATGCTTTCATAAAACACTTTGTTAAAACTTGAAGTTTAACTAGAGGTTGAATATTAACACTCAAGGTTCATTGAGTTTTCCGAAGTCCATTTTCGTTTTTACAGATATTTAGATGATTGAAATCCTTTGTTAAAATTCGAAGTCTAACTACACCTTGAATTTCTCGTTTAATTTTTGAATATTAAGTAAAAAGCGTTAGGACGAATCTGATATTCTTTTTGTTTGTCACTAGTTGACATGTGTGATATTTCTTAGACCGTGGGTTAGCACTCAACTGAAGAATAGCATGTGTAGATCCTTCTTATATAGCAACAAAATTTTTATGGTTAATAAGAATATATTTATTACATCCTGGAAGGGCACTCTACTAGTAAGCGGTAGCAAAAATTCCAGGAATACGCGCGCTTTCAAATACTCAGAAAAGCCGCTTTTCTGATTAACAGACTTACAAAATTTCATGGCATTTCTAATGAAAAATAATTCTGAGAAAAAAACTTGATTCCAGATACGTGTCATATTAAAGACTTCCTTTTTTTAGGGCGGACGTTATGTCATTGTATTGAGAACTCACACTCAAGAACTCACACGTGCATGCACTAACACATGAATATTGTGATGACGTAACATCCGCCCTCAGAAGATCATATAAAAAAATTCTAAGAAATGTTTGTACAATGGGTCACAACACGTCTGGACCTTTTGTTAAAAACAACCGACAAATAAAATTTCTCTGTACCGGATGCTCATCTGACTGACAAACAACATTCCACTGCTCTAAATAAGAGAAATAATACTTATGACGTCAGGAAATCACACTTTCTAGAAGAATTTTTTCTCATATCTGAGGGCGGATGTTACGTCATCACAGTTTTAACAACATTGATTTGTTTTAATCATTAATCTAGAAGCTTCGAAACTTAGCACGGACATGAACCATCGAACGTTCTCGAGTGTCGGTAAGTGTCGGTAACAGGAATCTACTGTTAGAAGTCCCCCTGCTTATCTACTCATATCGATTTATGTCTAGAGAATAAACTAAGTAAAGTCTGTTCAACAAGAGCGTGTGGTCGGTATTTTTAAAACTAATAGAGATATTTGAACGATTTTTTTAAAAATTAAAGTACTTTCAAAGTACTAATACGCAATCACTTAGTAAATGGTCCAGTCTCCATCGTTGTCCAGAATGGTCTGGCACCTTCTTGTCATACTTTCAACTAATTTTTCGGCATAGTTCGTTGGTAAATCTAGCCATAACTTTTTAATTCTTTGTGACAGCTGTTTTAGGGTGAAGACACGTTTTCCGGCAAGTTTCCTCTTCAAGATACTCCAGACGTTTTCTATTGGATTTGCATCTGGGGACTGTGATGGCCAGTCTAATGTCGTGATGTCATTTTCCTCTTTCCAAGCTCTGCAGAGACGGCTTTGATGATTCGGCCAATCGCTATCGTATGGTGTTGATACTAATGTGTACTCCCTTTTTGGATAGTAACACATGGGTCATTAAGTCCCGGAACTAACCAGTAAAAATACATTTTTTTTCCAAAATTCGACTTTACTCATCAACATAGTCACCTTCCATAGCGATACAATCATTCCAACGTCTTTCTAAATTTTCAATGCCTTTCTTATAGAATGATTTGTCTTTGGCCTCAAAATAGGCTTCAGTTGCGGCTATAACTTCATCATTGGAGCCAAATCTCTTTCCCTAGAGCATCTTTTTGAGGTCTGCGAACAGCCAGAAGTCAGATGGAGCCAGATCTGGTGAATATGGGGGGTGTGGAAGCAATTCGAATCGTAATTCGTTTAATTACACCATCGTTTTCATCGACTTGTGGATCGGTGCATTGTCTTGATGAAACAGCGGTTTTTTCTTCACCATGTGAGGCCTTTTCTGCTTTATTGCCTCATCCAAGCGATCTAATAACGCAATGTAGTAGTCGCTGTTGATCGTCAGGCCCTTCGGAAGATAGTCGATGAGCAAAATTCCGTTCATATCCCAAAATACAGACGCCATGACCTTTCCTACTGATTGCTGTGTCTTCGGACGCTTTGGCCGGCTTTCGCCCTCTCCTCTCCACTCGGTTGACACTCTTTTCGACTCTGGCGTATAGTGATGAATCCACGTTTCATCCATTGTTATGTACCGACGCAAAAAGTCCTTTTTATTATGCTTAAACAGCCTCAAACAGCACTCCGAATCATCGATTCGTTGTTGTTTTTGCTCCAAGGTGAGCAAACGCGGCACCCACTTGGAAAGAAGTTTTTTCATACACAAATTTTCATGTATGATTTTGAACACGGTGCCTTTTGACATCTTTAGGATGTCAGTTATCTCTTGCAACTTGACTTTTCGATTCGAAATGACAATTTTAAAAACTTTTTGGATGTTTTCGGGCGTAGTCACCTCAATTGGACGACCTGGCCTCTCCGCGTCTTCGGTGGTTGTTCGACCGCGTTTAAAATCCGCATACCATCGGCAAATGGTCGTTTTCGACGGGGAATTTTCCTGGTAACACTTTTCAAGCCATTGCTGAGCTTGAACGGTATTTTTTCCCATTAAAAAACAGTGTTTGATTAACACACGAAACTCGTTTTTGTCCATTGTTTAAAGAACCTACAATATCTCGACAAGCACTGAACCGAATGTCATGAAATTTTCACAGATATCTTCTAAAGGTTGATACTACTGACAAAAAAATCGACATAGCATTCGTGGTACAACTTGTGTGTTAGTCCCGGGACTTAATGACCCATGTGTTATAGCCTTGGCATCTAGCAAACCGAGAGTGGGGTTGGGAAAGGTAAAAAATTATGGTCAAATTTCTGAGAAACCCTTTATATATAATATAAATATATAATTAACATAAATATATAACATTAACATACCTATAATTAACACTTCTTATCTCTTTTACGTACGGATTCTCTTTCTCCGCCCAAATGATATATAAAATAATGGATTTAATTTGCACCCAATAGGTGCTCCTATGGATACCAATTTAGCCGACATAAATAATAACCGATAGGCGCTCCTATGATTATTATTTATTTAAATACTGGAGAAATAAAATGGGCAACCAACCCTATGCTATATCGTTCTTAAAGTCAACCTTTCTTTCCATCTTACCTAATCTACCGTAGAAGGAGAGACATGTAACGTCGATAATTGTATTCCACCAACTCTACTGTGTGTGTAGTCCTTTTTCGAGTTCTACTGTTTTATAATTTTGATAACACATTCCGTACTATGATGTCAGGACCCAGAATAAGTAATTAATAAAACTGATCTAATTCATTTAGCTAATGGAACACAAAGCTACAGCAAACTTTGTGAATTAATTATAGAGAATATGTTTTGACTCGAAAGTCGTAATTGCCTTACTGTATGTGGCTCGACAATTTGTTTAAAATATGACTCAATAAAAAAATCACTTTCTTAAGTTCTGGGCTGAAAATAAATATTTGAAGGGATTTTGATTAATAAACGAACACCCTCTTTTAATCCTGGTAGCTTTTCTGCAGAAGTTTCGATTGAAATGGGCCATTCTTTTTAAGGTTTACCTAACCAATTAGGACCCGAAAGCCAAAGCTTATTTTTGATGAAATCGTTAGGAAGCTGTCCCCTAGACAGAGAATCAGCAGGATTGTCTTCGGATCTAATGTGTTTCCATTCGACTTCGTTTCCTAAAGACTGAATGTCCGATACTCTATTAGATTCAAAAGTTCGAAGCAGATGAGGGGCCTTTTTTAACGAACAGAGAACTATGGTGGAATCTGACCAGAAAGTGGTCTTTTTTATGGGGATTTCGAATTGAGCTTTAACTTCAACGTAAAGTTTTTTGAGAATTGATGCGGCACACAACTCTAATCTGGGAATAGTGACACCACTAAGTGGAGCCACTCGAGATTTGCTACATATCAAACTAACTTTGATTTTACCGTTGCCCTCAACTGATCGAACATACAAACCCGCTCCATATCCGTGGAAACACGCGTCGAAAAAACCGTGAAGTTCAATTTCGATAGGATTTTCGCTTAAGAATTTTCGCGGGACCGAGAAATTTTGCAAGATGGGAAGTTGATCAGCGAATGATTTCCATTTAGTGTGAATGTTTTGAGGGAGCGATTCGTCCCAATTGATTTGAGCTTTCCAACAGTCCTGTATAAAGACCTTGGCTTAGAGACCCACCGGCCCCAAAAGTCCGAGAGGATCAAAGATTTTTGAAATTTGGGAAAGAAGTTTTCTCTTGGTGGAAGTGATTTGAGCATCGACAACTCGAACCGTGTATTTGAGAATGTCGCGTTGGGAATCCCAAATGATTCCTAGGGTTTTTTGAACAGGATCCTCTTTGATCATACAATCTAGGTTGAAAATTTTCTTTTTGATGTTATCAAGAACCGAAAAGTGATTAGAAGACCATTGTCTGATGGCGAAGCCACCATGACCCAACAATCCTATCACTTCATCACGAACGTCAAGAATTTCTTGGATGGGATTCGCGCCTGTAATTAGGTCATCGACGTAAAAGTCTCGCACGAGAATTTTACTTGCGCGTGGGAAATCTTTACCTTCGTCGCGAGCGAGTTGATGTAAAGTACGAATTGCTAGGAAGGGTGCACAGGCAGTTCCAAATGTGACTGTATTTAACTGAAAAGTTCTAATTTTGTTTTCATGATACCAAAGAATTTTTTGAAATGTTCTATCATCGGGGTGGACTAGGACCTGCCTGTACATCTTCTCAATGTCAGCTGTTATCACGTAAGTGTGGGTAGGAAATCGAAGAAGCTGTTCAAAAATCGTGTTTTGAATGGTGGGACCAACTAGAAGGACTTGATTGAGAGAAATGTTAGTGGATGTTTTTGCTGAGGCATCAAACACCACTCGAACCTTAGTGGTTTCACTAGAAGTTTTTATTACGACATGATGGGGAAGGTAACACCCGTCTTGTGTTTCGTCACAAAGGGTCATGTGTCCTAATGAGATGTATTCTTCGAGAACTTTGTGATACTCCGTTTTAAATTGAGGATTCGATTCTAATTTCTTTTCGAGTGAATAAAAACGTTTCAAAGCTTGAGGACGCGATTCACCGAGTTGAAATTTACTATCGCGAAAGGGGAGTCTAACTATGTATCTTCCAGTTTCGTCTCTACTGGTGTGATCAACGTAGTGTTGTTCGCTAACAACCTCGTCGCGTGATTTGACAGGTTCGTGATCGAAGTCCTCGATCATTCAAAATCGTTCGATTAATTTGTCGAGTTTTACAAGATTGCACGTTTCCTGCTTTGAAGATTTTTAAAAATCGGAACCTCCCGCTACTACCCAACCTAAAACCGTTTTTTGTAAAATGATTTCCGAGTTTTGATGATTCAACCTTATCTGACCAATTGATAACATTGAAATCGTAGTGCCAGCTGCCAATAAAATGTCAACTGACTTGGGAATATGAAATTGTGGATCCGCAAGTTGGATATTTCTTGGGATATCGACAGAATCTCGGGGAAATGTTTCACTAGGAATTGAATCAGCAATTTGTGGTACAATTAAAAAGTTAAGTTCTTTTTTGAAATTGGTATATATAGACTGAAAGGTAGTTTTAATGTAATCATTGGATACTGTGTACAATCCGTTCACAGCACCTATACAAATAGAGAAAGTGTGTTTGTTCAAATCAAGTGAATTTGCAAGTTTTTGAGTGATTAAGTTAACTGTGGAACATGAATCAAGTAATGCCCTAGCAGTGAAACAGTTTCCCTGTTTGTTTTGGATTTTCAAAATCGCGGTTGTCATAAGTTGAGAATTAGTGGGAAATATCCCGGAAGCGTAAGTGTGACCGACTAGTCATGCTTTGGGCTTGGAGTCAACGACGTCGGATTCACCCTCCTTTTTAAAACCTTCAGATTTGCGAGGAAAAGGAGTTTTATCGGAATGGAGCATGGTATGATGATTGCTGTTGCATTTCTTGCAACGCACTTTGCTGGTACACGTAGACCCGTGTTTCCTTAAACAATTTTTGCAGAGACCATTGAACTTAACGAACTTCCAACGTTCCGCCTGTTTGAGTTTATCAAACTCCGAACATTGCCAAAGGTGATGATGATCACCGCACTTGTAACAAATCGAATCTTTCGATGCATGAGCTGAAGTTACTAATGAGACATTAAATGACGTTTGTATATTTATATGAAACCGTAATTTTGAAAAAAATCAGATCCCTACTTTATCGACTTGATTTTTTTCAAAATTTTGACTACAACTATATATAAAAACGCAATTTAATGTCTCATTTCCTGTATTCCAAATTTTGAGAGCGATATATGGTTCCGTTTGGACATCGTGAGCGCAAAAAAAATTGGTTACGTCGTCACCGTAGAGCATGCCCTTAAGAAAGTATATGTTCTTCAAAAAGTAAAATATGTTCATAAACATGACTGTAAAACAGTTTAGAAAAAAAATTATCTTGAATACTACTGCACCTACAAAGACTAATGTTTGTAAAAATATGTTAATTTTCTAATAATTCAGTCATATGTATAAAAATATTAAATTAAAAATTACACAATATATGCTACTGTTCAATCTTCAAAGAGTCGCCTGGGCTCTGAAGTACAATGGCAAGTAGCTTCTGTGTCCTTAGTTCAGGGCTATACAGCGGGCTATGGAGGGCTATGGAGCTTTAAATTGTTGTTTGTTGTTTGTTCGCAATTAAAAATTGATCTTTTACATTTTTATTAAAAAAATCTTTGTAGATAATAAATTCATATTCCGAAAATGCAGTAGTTAAAAATTATAAACATTGATTTGTTTGTCACAATTAATAAAATGCAGGATATTTATCTGCAAGTTATTGTCAGGTACCGTTTCGGAAGTTGACCTGCATCAATTTGAAAACTTTACCTGGCTATCAGACATGCGACCTTCGCAATTCGATTCTATCCTTGCACACTTTTTCCCTCGCTTTTTCCTTTTAATTTGCTGGTTTTAGGATTTGAGGATTTTACCTAGGTTTCTACAGGTTTTATGAAGTCTATGTATGGAAAAAAATACAAAATTTATTAGGGTAATGATCAAGGGTTGAATTATTCCCCCGATTTAAAAGATTAAGGTTTTCAGGTACCATTTCGTATAAAAAATGTGAAAATTTTCTGCAATAAAAAAATTCTGGAAGGGAGCTTTCACAAATTCTTTCCAGTCGAAGCTCATACACTGCGAGTATTATATTAGCTAAAAGTACATTGAAATTGAATTTCATCAATTCAGTGATTATTATACGCGTTCATTGATACATCGCTAAAATAATTTTGGTTTTCAAAATGATAACAGTCGACGGTGTGACATATTTGGTGAAAAATTGTGGTGGTTCAGGCGATTGCTTGTTCAAGTGCTTAGCTGTGGCAAAGGGAAATTGTAATTGTTCTAGAATTCGACGTGATGTTGTGAATTACGTGGTTGATAACTGGCATGACTTCGGTTTTCTTCAGAATTGTAAAACTCATAGAGCATATAGAATGTACATGGGTAAATCTGGCACGTACGCATCGGAATTAGAAGTCTCTGCAGCCTCCATCTCATTGCAATTAAATATTATTCTCGTGCGACAAATTACGGACGGCATATCGTTTGATGGAAATGTAAAATATAAATACTTTACTTGCAAATATTTCGTTGAGGATCGCTCGAAACCCACTGTACATTTACTTCTTACTGGTATTGCAACTGAAGAATCAAGAGATGGTCACTTTTAACTTTTAATACCCACGTCACAGCAACTTCATGAAAGTACGAGTGTTAATACGAGTATTAATACTAGTTTTAATAATTCCAGCGAGAGTACATCACTTGATGTATCTTCAGAAGATAATAGAATAAATGAAACTTTTTATGATAATATAGAAATGATGGAAATATCACCAGATACAGAAAGGACAAAAAGCTCTACGGAAAGTGAAGATGAAAATGAAAATAAAAGAGAAACTCCAAAGCGGTTAAATATGGTTAGAATAACGACTGGAAGTAAGGAAAAAGAAATAAAATCACGATTAAATGTGAAACTGAAGGCAGTAATAATAAACGCTTTAAATTATTTTCAGAGTGAAAAAGACTCTGGTATGTGCCACGATATTACTCAAGTTCAAAAACGGACAGCTCACTATTTAGGATTTTTGGAACACAGCATAAGACGAATTCTTAAATAATTTCGAAAAAATGGAGGCAGTTTTGCAGAACTTCACATTACTAACGCAAACAAACGCATTGAAATAGATGATTTCACGAAGGGAGTAATCAGGAGAATAATTTTCGAATTTTACATTAAAAAAACTATTCCCACTATAAGAAGCATTCATCAGGAGTTGAAAAATGATGTTCCTGATTTACCAGAATTTTCTACATCAAAAATGCGATCATTGCTGCTAGAAATGAAATTCAAATACAGAAAATCAAATAATCGCCTAGTTCTTATGGAAAGCTTTACTGTAGCTGGAAAACGAGCTGAATATTTAAGGATGGTAAATGAATATAGAAATAAAAATTGGAATGTATTCTATCAAGATAAAACCTGGTGTGGCGCCAATCATTGCCTAAAACGTGGATGGCTGCAGCACATAACAACAAAAAATAACGATAATTTTGATTATTACCGCGGTCAGGTGCAACACCACGGAGAATATCAGGGAGGATTCATCATTCCTTCAGGAGCTGGTCAACGAGTTATAATTTCGCACATAGGAAGTAAGGATGGATTTTTAGAAGATTGTATGCTGTGCTTCATCGAAAGAAAATGAAGTCAAGATTACCACCAAGAAATGAACAAAACCCACTTTGAAGAATGGTTTCGTAAAGTTTTGGGGAAAATACCATCAAAATCTGTCATCGTTGTCGACCAGGCACCTTATCACACAATGTTGGACCCATAGTTTCGAAATCCCACTCATGCGTGTAAAAAAGCAGCCATCATTGAATGGATGCAGAGACGAAAAATTCCTCTTCCGGTTGATGTTGCAACATTTGAAATTTTAACAATAAAAGAACTTCTGAATCTCTGTAAGCCTTAAGGGTTTCCAAAATGTTATTTATTAGAGAAGATCACTCGGGAAATGTGAGGAGATGATGTGAAACTGCTTTGGATGCCGGTTGCTCATTGTGAACTTAAGTTTTAGGATTAATCCGATCGAGTTGATTTGGGCACATGTAAAAAGAAAAGTTGCAACCAAAAATAAGACATTTAAAATCAATAATGTTCTCGAGCTTTGTCGCAACGCTTTGGATTGTGTGTCACCATCATTATGGGCAAAATACGATGAACATGTCCACAAAATTGAAGATAAATACAGAGGCATTGAAAAAAGAATGGATGAATCCTATAACCAATATCATGAGCATCAACGTGTGGATTCTATTGTTATAAATTTTCAAGACGATGATGATACAGAAGATGATAGCAACAGCGAATCATCAACAGATTATGAAGATTAAATAGGTAAGCATAAGGTAAAAAAAATATAATTTATTGTTAATTATTTTATTTTTAGAATAATTTATAATAATATTGATGTGTAATAGTGATGTCTAAGTCTGTCTTTATTAGTTAAAAAATTAAAATTATTATAATTTAGAAAATTGTCATGATATTAAATAACCTATCAAATTTATTCCAGAAAATACTTAAAACCAGCATCCCAGGAAAAAGTAGTTTCTCTGGAAAAACTAGCGACGACCCTGGTTTCGGAACCCTGCTGAGTGCCAAAGAAAAGAGGCGGCTGCCTCGATCACATAAAGGAGCCTTTGTATTTTCGCTTAGCTGATCTGCTCTTTAAAATATTTATTATTTATTGTAAACATTTTTTTTATAATATATACTTATAGGACGTTCATACTTTCGCTTTTTTCAACATGCACAGCTTTGTCTCGTCTTTGTATGTAGGTGCAGTAGTATTCAAGATAATTTTCTTTTTTTTTTGCAAACTGTTTTACAGTCATGTTTATGAATATATTTTAGTTTTTGAAAAACATATATGTAGCTTCTTAAGGATTTGAATAATACATAACAATTTATTCGAAATTTTCTAAGGTTAATTTGACAATACAGGAGCTTCTCAAAGTTGACCTATGTTTTCGAAGGTCATTATTTCGGAGTTTTTTAGCAAATGAACGTTGACAGCTCCTGACCATATTTATATAAAATAACCATTCCAAATGTAATCAACGCAGAAATAAAAACACTTTTACATGCAGTTTACTTCATTTTTGTACAAATTTTTTTCTCAGAGATATTCACCTTCAAAGTGAGAGGACTACATGAAAAAATCAGAGAATAGGAAGAAATATGACACACTTAGCTAAAAATACTCTAAGCTATCGTACTTTTCTTCGAATTATCAAGATTCGAAGAGAACACCAATTAGTGCAACTGCGTCGGTTGACCCTCCAACTGTCAACTTTCTTCGACAATGCTTAGCCGCCATTTTGGTACTAGGTGATTTATAGGAAAAACGCATTATAAAAACAGAGGATCTGGACCTTTGTCTTCAGTCTGTTTTTCGAGTATGAACTGAGCACAACCCTAATTTTTAAGGAGTAATTTTGAGTCTGTAAAGTTTTGGTATTATCATCCAAGTCTTGTCTGAGAGGAGAAGAGGAGAAGAGAACCATCGCAGCAAACTGAGATCAACCAAAAAGGGTCTTTAAACAAACTCCAACTTTTAAATCAGGTAAACAAGTGTCTTTTATAACTAGTACAATTGAGATCTACTTTCTGAGAGAAGATAGGAACTAAAATTCTATCTCTTCTTTTTCAGATTCCAGATCAAGAGAGAGATTTCTCAAAGGGCTTGTCATAAATATTCTTTCATTCATTAATAAATTGTCCTTAATTATATTCTGAGTTGTTTTTAATCAAGCGGTTATCCTAATCCCGGTTAAGGAAAATCCTTTTCTTTCCAAAACGAGGAACCCCCTTAATAAATCCTTTTAAAATTGAGAAGTGTGTTGCACCTCTCAGTATGCGCAACAGTTACAAAAAGTCTTTTTGTAACTGCGTTTTAACACGGTTATAGAATTGGTCAATTTGCGCAATGCTATACATGCCTCGAAAATCAAACATTCCGTGCATGTGTTACAAAAAATAAATTATATGCGATTGCTTAATGAAAATAAACGTGAAGTTTTAACATGGGCTCGTTAAAATCTCGTTTATTTTCAGTACAACTGGAGTGAATTCGAAAAAAAAAAAATATTTTCTATTTCTGATCTGTTTCTCTTCAAACACTCTAAACCTTTCTTTTACGTATACATATTAAATTAAACGGTTATATAGAATGTTAAGAATATATAGAAATATATATTTTAAAACTTTAAAACAGAGAAAAATCATATTAGAAAAATCGAAGCTGCTGTGAATTGAACTCACGTCTCCATCGTAGCAGTCCAGTGTCTAATCCACCCTTGTACGGGAACCTATACTTGCTTCGGCAATTCTTCGTTTTATCGAAACTTCGGTAATTTTTTTTGCGAAGACTATTCAAAACCTCAAGCGCTTAAATTAATTTATAAAGTACTAAATTTTTACTTCGTGCTCGTTAAAGTTTCACCGAGTTTTTGTTATACTATACCACTTGCTATTTATAAATATTAAAAATTATGCGACACATCACTGTTTTAAAGAAATGACATCTAAAGAAATATTTATTTCTTTAGATAAATATAAATATTTATTAATCACATTATTAACAAATTAATATTACACTAACAATAAAGTAATATTTAATAATAAAATGCTTAAACTCAAAGAAGTGTTGTCAAAGAAATGCATTTCTTTGAATCCAAATGTTTTAAGATTTAAAAGTAATTTAAGGATATTTTTTAAGTTGTTTAAGAAATTTTAAATGATGTTAAAGAATTTTAAAGAATTTTCAAATATTTTAAGTGGTTCTAGAGAATTTAAAAGGATTTAAAGAAATATTACAAGTTTTTAAAAATATCAAGATTTCCCATAAGATTTCAAGAGAATTTAAACCGAATTAAGTAAATTTCATCTGAGTTTATTATTGAATTTAAGGCCATGTAAGACTTACCCGATCCCTACCTTACCGACATTTTTTTCTCTGCAACGCTACGTCTACATTTATTGAGATATCCAATTGAAAATTTCTAAAATTAAAGAAAATATGCTAAGGTATGTTTATCTGGTCTTAAATATTAAATAAAAAATAATAAATAAAAAAATTTTTTGAACAAAATTTTTTTTATAAATGTCAATATTTAGGACCAGATAGACGTACCCTAATGCTTTAGCTTCAATTTTCGAAATTTTCAATTTGATATCTCAATAAATGTAGACGTACTGTTGCAAAGAAAAAAATGTCGGTAAGGTAGGGATCGGGTAAGTCTTACATGGCCTTAATGGGATTTCAAGAAATTTTCAATCTTTTCTTAAAAAATAGATGACCTGTCGAGTGTCCGCAGTTTATTCGTGATCTGATTGGTTGAGAGATGGTCACGTGGGATCGTCACAAGAGCGTAATGTGAAGTAATTATATAATTTTGAAGGGACTAAAGCTTTTAAGGATTTTCAAGAATTTTCACAAGATTTAAAAAATTTCAAGACTTCTTAAAGGATTTCAAAAGATATTAGAAAGTTTTAGAAAATTTCGAATGATTTTAGCGTAGTTAAAGTTATTTAAAGAGATTTTACGTGATTTCAAAAACATCAAGATTTTCTAATAAAGAATTTAAAGAGATTTTAAGTGGTTTTAAAAAATTTAGTGCGATTTCGAGAGATTTGAAGTGAGGTCGTAGCAGGATGAGCATGGTCTGGGTGCCCCTGCTCAGATGTGATCCATATTGCGGCGGCAAGTGGCTACCCCTATAATATAAATTTACCTCAAGTATCAACTAAAAACAATTTTTACAAAAGTTATTAAACAAATTTTGAAAAATAAAAAAATCCAATTTTCTCGAAAACGGCTTTAACGATCGTGATGGTTAAAGTATGTCATAGAAGGTACTAAGGGGGTACCGAGAAACATTGAAGAATTAATTCTGTTAATAGTAAGGGGATAAATAAAAAAAATAATTTTTAAATAATTTTTGCTTCCTCATAAAGGAAGCCATGTAGTCGTCACATTTTCCAATATTTTCAAAATGGTTTAATTAAACTTTACTCACTTGATAAATGTCTAATACAACATTCTACTCAATTGTCCGGATCTATGTGTGTGTATGTGTGTGCATGTATGGATGTATGGATATTGCCATTTTTTGTCACCCTATTAACATAGAGTAAGTTGTAGATAAATTGATGAAATTTGTAATGTATATTGGCACCAACAATATCTCAAAACGTGCCAAAGGATTTTTTAAAATATTGAATTTAAAAATTTTTATGTACATTTAGATTTTTTTTTAAATTGATTTTTCGACAATAACTTCTGAAATAATAAAAATTCAAAGCTTATATATAGGAAAGAAAGATTCCTTGCGTCGAGACGAATCAATTGACCTGTGGGATTAATGTTTTTAATTGAATATTAATGAAATTATGATTATTTGTGATTTTGAAAATGTTTTGTTTTTATCTTTGTTTGCAAATAACCAAAATTCAAAGTTAATGTAAGAGAGTAAAAGGTTTTTTGCATCGTATAAAATTAAGTAATCCAATATAAATAAGTTTTATTAAAAAAGGTGGATGAGGTCAAAATAAGATTCCTTTTTTCGAGAAAAAAGAATTATATATATTGTATATATTTTACATATTATATATATTTTTTGGAAATGATTAGAGCATTAGTTCATATTTTAAAAAAATAAAAACAACTTGTTGGCCCCTCATATGTATGCAATTCCATGAGAATAAGAGACCAATTTAATTTTGAGCAAGTAATTATTCTTCAAAATATATTTATACTTTTAAAATCAATTCAAAAGTAGTTCAGTTTACTTTTATTTCGAAAAACGATACATGTACTTTCTTCAAACGAGTATAAAACTTTGAATTACGATTACATATTGTAACTGTATACAATGGTAAGACGTCTTCAGTACAACTTCTTTAATAAAACGTATAAAACTTTTAAATTCAATTGTACTTAATGCCTTTAGCATATAATAGCTATTTACTTGACAAGTGTACAAAGTAGGCAATTCCCGATGAGTGTGATGCCATCACACGAATCGGGGATTGTCTGCTTCTCACTTGTCAAGTACAATACTTTTCACAGCGAGTCTAAGGCAAGTTCAATTTTCGGAATATGCTCCGATATTTGACATGTCAGTCGTACTACCTGTTACCGGTCAAAAAATGTTGGAGAAAGAGCAGGTTTTCCAATTAAATATGCCTTACATTGTTCCTTTGGCTACTTTATAACCTCTAGAGGTGTAAAGTAGCATACTATACAAACTCTAGAGATGTAAAGTAAGAAGCTCAGAAATCGGCAACTTTCCAGAGTCTACGGAGGCACGGAAAATCGAACTTTCCGCAGACGTGCCGTGAATAAATATTTAATATCAATATATTTAGTAGTCATTCTTATTTCTGGTGGTTACTAAGATATCTAGGAACGGAACCTATATTAGAGTATTCTTTACTAATTGAATAGCACTTTTTAAAATTGTTTAGCTGTTTTTCTGAAACTTAAATTTTCATTTTTCTCCGTGTACTTATAATCAATTGACACTGTGACTGGGTAATTTACGGTAACATGTGTTTTTAATCGAATAATGCTGTTGAATCTGTTTTTTATTACACCATTGTGTATAAATTATTCCATCGTAAGCTAAAAATTAAGTTGGCCCCTTATTCTCATGGAATTGCATACATGTGAGGGGCCAATAAGTAGTTTTTATTTTTTTAAACTATGGAGTAATGCTCTGATTATTTCAGCAAAAATATATTTTGAAGCCTTGAATGTGAGCAAGCAAAATGGTTGGTGTTCTAGAAGTACTTACTTTAAAAAAATTATTTAAAAATTATTTTTTTTTTAATTATAGGGGAGACCGGGACTAGTTGGCCAAGTTTTTACTTATTGAATTTTCAGAACTTTCCTTTTAAATTAAAAAAATTTCAGTGTACTCTTGGTCAGCACTGAGAATTTTTTCAAGTGTTTAATATTAACTATTGAAAAAATGGCAGAATATTTTTGAGAGAGGTGACGATTTGGCCAAATTGCCCCGAGTACGGGGCAAGTTGACCAAGAGGGCGGGGTAAGTTGGTTAATTCGAAAAAAATTATTATAAAAGCCACTGATGAAGGTGATAATTAATAAAATAGTCATGTTATTAATTTACTTCTTTATTGAATCTTATTTCAATCTTAGCCTATTGTTTACCATATTTTTATAACTTTTTAAACATTTACTTCTAAGTAACAATAAAAACTTCAATTTTTCTTAGCTCGTTTTACCAAAAGTTTTTTGTTGGTCGAAGCCACCGAAGTAATATAAGGGTGGTTCCATATCATATTTAGGACTGAAAAATAAAATCGCCTCGAATATTTTTTTTCGTGTTTTAGATACAAAACAAATAGATACGTATTTTTTTATTTCAATATGATATGTAAACTTTTCAAATTAAAAGTTTTTAAACATCTGGAGTAGACAAAATTAGGTATTTTTTAAAATCTTCCAGTTCGTAAACTATTTCCTAGGAAACAATGAAATTGTCAGGTAAAGTCGAAAAAAAAGTCGACGATTACCTACACTTTGCAATGAATGAAAAAATTATTCCTTTTTTTTTGTATAAGAAATATGCAATTGTTTTAAATAAATGGCATTTACGGAAAATGGACATCTTAAAAATCGTTTTTTCCAGGATTAAAATATTCGTTATAATTTTAAGAATATCTCATAAAAATTTCGGAATGGGCCGTTGGATAATTTTATTAGACAGATAGTTGTTTACAATCAGGTCAACGTTTGATAGAGCACCGTCTACTGTAAATTTACGCCGCCGCGCGCCGTGTCAGATAGAAAATGAAATTATACTCTATAAATTTCATAACGGTAGACGAAGGGAAAGAAAAGAAACATTTTTTGCTTCAAAAATCTATTATTTATTAATATTTTTAGATAACAAATAAAAAATTAATATCCACGAATAAAGCTCCCAAGTATCTTTTTTTGTACCGCCCCTAGCGGCGTTACACGGAAGCTTTTGGGTGTTTCCGAATTTCAATTGCATTAAAAACACACAAAACTTTTATAATTTATTAAAATTAATATAAGTTTATGAATTTGGTTACTAAATATTGTTTTTAGTTATTTATTTTTTTTATTTACACAATATTAAGCTTTCTTCACCCAACAACTACACATCACAGATGGCGCTGCGGTAGAATCGGCCGAGTTACTTGGGAGCTCTATAATGCACGCATTCCTTAATTCTCTCTCCCCGCAAATGAAACTATTCTAATTTTCGTTTTAAAGAACGTCTTGATGCAGTTTTGAAGAAGCTAACATTTTGAAATTTTTGACATAAATAGTAAGTCTTGACTTTCAGTTCGTTGTTTTTCTACGGTTCAACAGAGTGAAATTTTTGGGTGCCTGATATAGTTTTACAGTTTTCAAATCGCTCTCTTAAGAATTCAGCTGCAGTTTCATAATGACTTTCGCTTGTAAAAAATACTCTGATGTTAGAAAAACATGTTAGCTTCTTCAAAACTGCATCAAGACGTTCTTTAAAATGAAAATTAGAATGGTTTCATTTGGGGATAGAGAATTAAGGAATTCGTGCATTATTCGTGGATATTAATTTTTTGTTTGTTACCTAAAAATATTAATAAATAATAGATTTTATAAGCAAAAAATGATTCTTTTCTTTCCCTTCGTCTACCGTTATGGAATTTATAGAGTATAATTTCATTTTCTATCTGGCACAGCGCGCGGCGGCGAACACTCACAGTGGACGGTGCGCTATCAAGCGCTTAATTTTGATTTTAAGACGTGCCTATTTTCACTTGAAGTTTCCCATGTAAATTATATGGGGAAAAATCACTTTTTAGAGTTTTTGGAATAATTTTTCAGGGTTTAGGAAAATGTTATGGAAAAGTATAGGTGCTTATTGAGGACTATCCAACGAAGAATTTCATGTACCACACATATGGGTTTGACACCCCTAACACACCCCCACCGTGCCTTGAAAACTACCCTTAAAACGAAAATTGTCAATTATTCATAAAATCGACCTTCTGAGTGCTTTATTCTGGTTTTTTTCAAATAAAAATTATTTCTATGTATCTAGTGGAATATTTATCAACATTAGTTAGTTAATTTTTAATTATTTAAACAAATTCTATTTGTTTAAATAGTTAACCAATGTTAATAAATATTCTACTAAATAAATAGTAATAATCTTTAATAAAAAAAAAGAATTTTCGAAAAAAAAATTATTTAAACAAATGGAATTTGTTTAAATAATTAAAAGTTAATTAACTATTATTGATAAATATTCAACTAGATTGATAGAAACAATTTTTATTTTAAAAAAAGAGGATAAAGCACTCAGAAGGTCAATTTTATGAATAATTCACAGTTTTCGTTTCAAGGGTAGTTTTCAAGGCACGGTGGGGGTGTGTTAGGGGTGCCAAACCTATATTTGTGGTACATGAAATTCTTTGTTGGATAATCCACAATAAGCCTCTATACTTTCCCATAACATTTTCCTAAACCCTGAAAAATTATTGGAAAAACTCCAAAAAGTGATTTTTCCCCATGCAATTTACATGGGAAACTTCAATTGAAAATAGGCACGTGTTAAAATCAAAATTAAAAAAAAAATATGACATTTCTTTTTTCGGATTTAGAAAAGAATTGGGGGGATCGAGACTCTGTAGAAAAAAAATTGTTTTTGGGCCACCCTAGTAAACAACTAGCTGTCTATTAAAAAGTATCCAACGGTCCACTCTGAAATTTATATGAGATATTCTCAAAACTATAACGAATATTTTAATCCTGGAAAAAAGAATTTTAAAGATGTCCATTTTCCGTAAATGCCATTTATTTAAAACAATTGCATATTTTTTATGTAAAAAAATGAATATTTTTTTCATTCATCGCTATTTGCAAGTAATCATCGACTTTACCTGAAAATTTCATTGCTTTGTAGGAAATAGTTAACGAACTGGAAGTTTTTTAAAAATACCTAATTTTTTCTACTCCAGATGTTTAAACACTTGTAACTTGAAAAGTTTGTATATCATATTGAAATAAAAAATTACGTGTCTATTTGTTTTGTATCTAAAACACGAAAAAAAATATTCGAGGCGATTTTATTTTTCAGTTCTAAATATGATATGGAATCACCCATAAACAAAGAGTTTTTTTATAACTACACGCGAAATACAAACGTAGAGTTTATAAAGCGGTTTGACAACATTGGCCAACTTGCCCCAAAGAAAATTGGTCAACTTGACCCGGCTATGTTTTTTAAAATTAAATTTTTTAGTAAAAATTTTACTCACCACCATCAAAAGCACTTTTTCGATTATATTTTTGACACAATGCTGCGAAATGCAATTAAATTACAGCGGAAGTGTTTGCACAACTTAATACACTTACAATACTCGCGGTGGTGTTGTTAACATTTCCGTTGTTTAAAAAAAAATCCTTTACCAACTTGCCCCATTGGCCAACTAGCCCCGGTCTCTCCTACCCTTATTATTAACAGAATTGGTTATTGAATTTTTTTCAGAACTCCCTTAGTACCCTCCATAACATATATTTTAACCATCATGATTGGTAAAGCCGTTTTCGAGAAAATTTGATTTTTTGATATTTCATTTGTTTATAACTTTGGTAACAAATTTTTTTTTGTTGATACTTGGGGTAAATTTATCTTATAGGGGTAGCCACTTGCCGCCGCAATGTGGATCATATTCGAGCGGGATTACCCAAACCATGCTATCCTACTACGGCCTTTTTGAAGAATTTTTAAGAAATTTCAAAAAAAATTCAATTATTTTCAGAATTTTTAATTGTTTTAAAATATTTGTAAACATTTTATGAGATTTTTAATGATATTACAAAGTTTTTTAAAAGAATAAAAAAAAAATTAAGAATGTTCAAGAAAATAATGTTAAAAAGTAGTTCAGTAATAATTTTCATAAAAATATATTTAAAATTCCTAGAAATATGTCCGTATTCGTCAACAATATACGTATTACTTAATTTTCAAATAGTTTTGAAATGGTCAAATGGTAGACGTGACTTTAGCCATATATATATTCCGTCAACTTTTTCGTCAAAAAATAAATAAAACTCATTTTGGGCAGCAGACAGCAATTAAAAAAAGACTAATCCACTGCTCTCTGCTGTGAAAAATATATTTTATTTATTTATTTGCGAAAAAGTAGGAGAATTATATATGACTAAATAAGTTAAGTCTTCCATTTGCCTTTAAGTGTAAAAAATTTTGGAAATTCCCTACTTGTACTCGAAGTTTGATTTTATGAGATGTTACTACTATGGTATATCGTTGTCCCATAAATTCCTAATTATATTATAATATTTTTTTTGAAAATATGAATCCTGACCTGGTTCTCGCCAGAACTTTATTTTAAGTAGGGCTAGACGGGGCAATTTATGCACGGGAATTTTAGGTCTTCTAAATCCAAAGATGTCTGTCGTTTTTTTGTGATTTATGACCGCGTATACGATGTGAAGAAGAGAGAAATTGTTTTATTATGAATCTTTAATTAAGTTTTTTCGATTTCTAAGGTGAAATTTTTTTCCCTTTTAGAATTTTCTTCCCTTTTAGATTAAAAGCTGTGTAGTCATTGTAAAATTTGAAATTTTCTTTCGATTTATACATGTTTTGGACTTGAAGATATATTAAGTTTAAAAGTATAGTATCTGCATGGAACGTATATTGCTATTCGAAAGCCATGACTGGTAAACGTGACAGATATAGTTTTGACACACATGACGATGGAACGCGATTTCAAAGAGGTTTTGGGGGTTGGTCGAGGGTGGTGTGAGTATGTGGGGGTTAAAAGGCGTTGCCAAGCAACCACTCTTAGCTTTTCGTAATGGCTGCCACACACGTCACATACATACTCCCCCTCTGTTACGAATGCCACCTTTTCCGGTCGCTCGGTTAATACATATCTTGCATCCTACGTGCTCCCACATGTACAAGTTAAATTCTTAAATTTTCTTCGAATTGAAAATTTCAATATCTTACTTCTTTTCTGATATTCAGGATCGCGTGGGGGACAGAACATCAATGAAGAATAAACTCAAATGAGAATTTTGATAGACCTATTGAAACACAATATATAGAAATTGAATCATCAAATAGGGGAAATTGTAATAATAAAATAACATATAATAATAATCTTCAATAGCATAATTTTTTCACGTCTTTTTTTTGTCATTGTAGCAATTTATTAGAAAAATATTTTTAAAAATTTTTAGGGATTCAATGGGATTTTAGGACTTTGAAAAGATTATAAGCAATCTCCAAGAACTTCAAAGAATTACAAAGAATTTATAGACTAATAATTAATTAATAATATTTCAGTGGGTTTAAAAATATTTCTAATAATTTTTATATATTTACATGGGATCATAATGGAGTCGCAAAAATCACAAAATTGTTCCAGATTTTTTATCTTTTCAAGATATTTTTCAAGAGATTTCCAAGAATTTCATTAATCTCAAAAAGTTTTAAAGAACTTAAAAATAGATGAAATAATTTCGGGATTTCAGTGAGTTGAAAAATATTTCCCATCACTGAGCATTTTGATATATTCTAAAATATTTCTAACTATTTCATGGAATTAAAAAATAAGTATTATAACTATATTTTACTTAATTAATTAATTTGAGAAAATGATTTAAAATAGGGGAAGGGGGTCAAAACAATTTTTGTCGGCTGAAATGGAAAGCATAAGAGTAAAAAAATAGAGAATAGAGGGAGAAGTGTTACGTCATTTATGGAATGGCCCCTGTAATAAAATCGTAAATTATGTTTGAAACTAGCTGTGAAGTTGTATCAACTTTTGTGCTCATTCAATGATCACTTTGCTTCCTGTAAGTAAATATGATTTGCTTCCTCATAGAGGAACTATTAGGTATTCTTTACATCAACATTAAATTTTGACTATATAAATTATATATAATATTATATATAAATTTTGAGCAGTTATATTCGAAAAATTCATTTTAGAAAATTACAATAAAACACAACTTTCTTATTTTTCAATGAAATGCATCAATCTTATAGGTAAATCGATTCGTCTCGACAAGAGAAACCTTTATTTTCCTTACGTCAGCTTTGAATTTTGAATATTAGAGAAGTTATAGTTAAAAAACAAATTTTTCAAAATTAAATAGAACAATAACTTTGTTATTTTTCAATGAAATGAAATAATAATATAGACCACTCGATTTGTCTCGACTCAAGGAACATTTACTTTCCTTACGACAACTTCGAATTTTGAATATTACTGAAGTTATAGTCGAAAAATTAATTTTTGAAAATACAATTAACCATAACATCCTCATTTTTTAATGAAATGCATTAATCATATAGGTCAATCGATTCGTCTCGACACAAAGAATCTTTATTTTCCTTACATCAGTTTTTAATTATGAATATTTGAGAAGTTATAGTGAAAAAATGAATTTTACGAAAATTATAAAAGTACACCAAACTTGTAAAATTAAATATTTTGTTAAACCCATATAAGAAATTCAACTAGGTATATAGTGGAATAACTATGCAAAATTTCATCAATTTATCACTACGGGTTTTCAAGATATTGCAGGATCGTGTCATACGTACACACACACACACACACACACACACACACACACACACACACACACAAACACCCGGACAAACACACACACACACACACACACAAACACCCGGACAAACACCCGGACAATTTTTCAGGACATCATGTTAAATATATTTCCCTTGAAATATGTCAAAAAAAACCTTTTTTAGGAAACTGGATTTTGACACCACTAAAAAGCTTCCTCTATGAGGAAGCAAAAATGGCTCATTTTTGTTTCTTTTGACTCAATATGATCGTGTGACATCTCAGAAGCCTAAAAAGAAAAAAAAAAATCTGCCCGCTTCGCGGGCACATTCTCATCGCGCGCTTCGCGCGCGGCTCGCTTCGCTCGCAAAAATGAGCGCGCCTACGGCGCGCGGGGGATCGAATATAGTTCGATCGTCGCGCTTCGCGTTCCGATATGTATACACGTCGCGCTTCGCGCTCCGTGTTGCGCGCTTCGCGCGCTTGTGCC
>CAJFCO010017742.1:0-20287 GCA_904066015.1 Synergus gifuensis | reverse complement strand
AGCAGAACTTCTAATTGAGCCCAATTCAAATTTTGATCGGTAGTGCTATGGAGCGCATTTGAAGCTCTTTGGAATGATCCAAGGCCCATTTGAAAATGTTAATTAGAACCCTAATTAGACATAGCGTCTCATTAGCCCCTCATCTGCATTTACGCGCTCAAAAGCAAAACTTGTATTTGGACGCATTTAACGTTTTCGGTGGTGCTATGGAGCGCATTTGAAGCTCTTTGAAATGATCCAAGGCCCAATTGAAAATTTTTATTAGAACCCTAATTACACATAGCGTCTCATTACCCCCCCCCCCCACCTGAATTTACGCGCTCAAAAGCAATACTTGTATTCGGGCGCATTTAACGATTTCGGTGGTGCTATGGAGCGCATTTGAAACTGAAAAATGTAGCATAAAGAAATTTTGAAAATTTTGAATTTTTGAAGGAAATCGCACTAGCCCCCCCACTTTGCATTGTTAATAACAGGTTTTTGGTTGGGGTGCAATAGTTATTATTAGTGGTGCGATGGAGCGCATTTGAAGTGCTTTAAGTTTGTGTATCCAAAAATGATGTTATCAATAGTGGGGGGGCTAGCGTGTCACTGGCCCCCTCACCGTAACCCTTGCCATAACTCCTATAGTTTTGGGGCGCAAAATTTTTCTTTTGTGGTGCGATGGAGCGCATTTGGGGTGCAATCGATTCGAGTTGGGCCAATTTCAAAATTTTATTGTGGGGGGCTACTGCGACGGACGACGATCTCACGATCTTACAAACATAAGTTAGAGATTAGATTTTTCGTTGACGCGCAGAACACATAGCGCATACTACTTTGCGAATTGGATTGTCTCCACCACTAAATGAGTTTTTTGACCCACGATTCACTTACCCCCATTACCAGCGTTAAGTGTCCCTATTACAGTGTTCTTGAACAAACTACGTAAACATACATCTACAGGCAAAATGCAGACGTCCTTTAAAAAAGGGCCCCTTTCATCCACCGTAAACATCGGCAGTATGCGGCGCCATTACGTACATTGATTTTTTTAACTACGTTCCACCACACAAAAAAATTTATAAATAATTTGAGTTGTAGTATACAGTGCATGGATGTTTTCCTGAAAAAACAAAAGTGGTATCTAAAACAACATAAGAAAAAAATTTTCAAAATTGTCAAACATTTTTTTTATGCTTATTTTTTGTTCGAGAAATTTGACATTCTTTTTAAATTATTTAGAGTGATTTCTAAAACATATTTTTTTTTTTCATTAAAATCGGTTGAGCCATTTTCGAGAAAAATCACTTTTTTGATTTTCCTTTCCCCCTCCATGTCTCCCACAAAAATGGGATTTTGAGGTTGAAACTTGGTGGAGTTTCATACCACATGGATACGAACTTATGAAATTAATTTCAGCTTTATACGTACGGGGGCTGATTTCACATGCTTATTCCGCTATTCCCTCTTTAATGCGATTTGATCAGATTTAATGCGATTGAATTCTGTTTTGTGTTGCATCTCATTCTTTAGCTTTCAAAAGTATTTAAAGTAATGCGAACTTTCGATTTAAAAAGTTTTCATTTCGTGCAAAACTTTTCTCTCATTCGGTCGCATTAGATAGCATTAAAACGAATGTGAAGTATGGCATTAAAAAGCACTGTGTAACGTTGTGAAATTTCACTACTTTATGGATCCTCTTCCCAGATTGATATAACCTAAAAAGTTACTAAGTGGCTGTTCTGTGACTAAGAGTTCATTTTCGGAGTTACGAAATAATAGAGTTTTTAGAGTGAACAAAAGTGCCTAATTCCGCACCTTCTTCGGATATAGCCGATTATTTGGGTCTGCGGAAGCAAGGTAGGCGTCTGCTTTATGGTTTCTCCGACTCTGTTAAGTTCTTTTCGAGTTTTGTAGAATTTAAAAGGTTACATAACACGTTCTGCCAACGCCCATGCATGGCATAAGGGCGGATTTGCTTTGTAATTTAGAGTATTAAGATAATATTTTGTGGACGTTAGATAAAGTTTGAAACTCTACATATAAATTATCATTTAACTGATTCTGATATGTAAGATCATGAGTTTTCGAGTAATAATTCTGGATTAGACATAATGATTATGTAACGACGTGCCACACCTATACGAGGTACAGTGCCGTCTCTTTCTTGCGTTTATGCCGCTTCTTTCCATTACCGTTCATTCAGTTGTTAAAGAATTCTAGTTATTTAGTAAATTTTAAATCTTTTGTTGATTGATTCAGCTATATGATTTTTTTTGTAAATCGAAATTCTAACAGAAGAGTTGCGTAACATGAGTTACACACCAACATAAAGACGTGACGTCATGATTGACATAATCACATAGTCTGAGATTTCGAACGAATCTTTCTTTTGTCTTCGCTATCTATACTATCCTTCTTTTAATTCACATTGTACACATTTTCTTATCACATTTATTTCTTTTGTTTAATAAATCACATTGTTTTTTTATTTTCAACTTAATTTCAGCCTGAATTGTTTTGCGCCCCCACGAAATCCCTCTCCCAAATGAGCTAGTTGGAGTCAAATTTTATTTTCAGGATTTCGAGAAAAATTTCAGAGATTCGAGTTTTGAGCGGTATTCAAAATACCTGGCTCCCTTGGCAATAAAGTTTCTGATTTTCGGGAATTAAGTTGGGTAACAAATATTAGGCGGTATTCGGAAACGAAGGAGTCCCTATAAGTTGAGACTACCGTCATAACTGCGAGCAAAAATTTGTATCCTTCGTATTCAAACGCATTCAAGAATTAAATTTTATATAAGAAGTATCGCATTTAAACGTTTTCGGTCAACCTCCAATGCGAAACTGACACATAAACAGAATTCACGGAAACAAATCGTGAATGCGAAACAATACTTTTGAATTTTACGTTTCTAACAGGGCACACAAGTACCATAAATTAGTAAAACTAGTTGTGAATTAGATCTCTGGTATTCTTTTTAACTATATTTATATTTTTTGTGCTCATTTGTTGAGCACTTTTCTTCCTCATTATGATGAAATTGTAAATTCATTTACTTTATAGAGGAAGCATTCATCATTTTCTTCTAAAAATAAGGTTAAGGTTATCAATTTGAACCATTCTTTTCTTATTGCCTTTTGAAATAAATCTTCCATGATTCAAGCTCAAAAAATGAAAAAAAAATGTTTTTTATTTTTCACTAGAAAATTGAATATATCATTATTCATATTTTTAAATAAAATTTATTAATATTAGATTACTTAATTTTTTATGATGCAAGAAACCTTTTATTATATTAGGTGTAAAAATAAGTTTCTGCCGTTTTTGATCAAAAATTGGGCATTTATTGTGAAAGAACGGTACCTTATCTTTTATTCAAAGTATTGTCCATCGCTTGATACTACTTTTCCCCATCTTTCTAGAAGCATAGCGATACCACGTCGGAATAATGCTTCATCTTTTGTGTCTATCAAGGAATCGACCCAATTATTGGTATCTTCATATGATGTGAAATGCTGTTCAGACAGACCATGCGCCATCGATCGAAATAGATGGAAAACAGAAAGAACAATGTCTGGTGAATACGGTGGGTGGGGTAAGAAATTGCTTGTTGAGTCACTTCTAATGTACGTGCAAGTTCTTTTTGCCTTTGGCTCAAATCTTGATCCAATAATTCTTCCAATTCCGCGTCTTCGTACACTTTTGGCCTTCCGCATGGTTCCTTGTCTTCGATGTCAAATTCACCGTTCTCAAACTTCTGAAACCACTCACAACTTCTCTCACTTAAAGCAGCCTCGCCGTACGTTTCTAGAAGCAATCGGTGCGCTTCAGCTGTAGATTTCTTCAAATTGAAAAAGTAAATCAAAAGTTCCCGAAAATGACGCTTATTCGGCTCAAAACTCGACATTTTTGCATAAAAAAGAATATATTACACTGATAAAAATTCAATAGTGCTTCAAGGTTATGTTGCTAACAAATGTCCAACCTAACGACAGTGACGTTTTACATCTGTCAATTTAAAAAAAACTACAGGTGGCACCATCTGTTATCAAACGACGGAAACTTATTTGTACACCTAATACTTTCTTACATTAGCTTTGTATTTTCTTTATTTTAAGACTCACGTATGAAATTGAAAATTTCTGAGAATTGTTTGTAAAAAAATTCTCAAGGCTATCAAAACCTCACCAAATGTTCATTGAAATGCAGCTTCATAATGTAGACGTTAATATTGTTTCAGTTTAACTCAAATCCTAATAACCTTCATTTAAGTTCATCTCAGAGTTCTCAAAATACCTCGAACACTATTTTTAACTGATAGCAAACTTCTAATCTCCATCCACAAACTATTTTGGTTACAGTAATGTTCAACGATGGCTTTTTCTGTTTTGTATTTTAAACATGACGATCCAACCCTGATTTCCATAAGATTCTAATGGAAAACAGAGTTGGGTCGTTTAATTTAAAATACAAAACAGAGAAAGGCATCGTTGAACATTACTGTACGAAACTGCTGCAAAATATATGGCAATGCACTTCGTCGATTCTGCAGACAAGAAAGCAACAAATCCTCCTTCTCTTACAAATTGGATACGAAGTTTGAAAGCAATGCCAGTTATTTGGTGCAGATTACAAAAAAACTGATTTTGAATCTTTCAACCCTGAATTTGTTACTCAGGACACCTCAGGCAATTTCTTTGGTTGCCTGAGAAGTCATAGCTATTGGTTTTTGAGCTTAACATGCCCTCAGGTTGACGACCTTTTCAAAACTCTACTACTAAACAATATGATATCTCTTCACTCAGTGATTGCAAATTGTAAAGACGATGGGTCAAAAGGTTTGGAATCTCTAGGCAAATTTTTGTAAAATGCTGGAGGTACGGCAGTTCAAAGAATCATGCCAATCCACAGAGTCCATTCGGATGAAGGAGAATTGCCTGATACCACCGTGAGGTGTGGTATTTTCAAACTTTGAAACATCAGTTCGTTGCGCTACGCTGGGAACTTTCTGGTGAAACTTGAAGAAAAAGCATAGAAGATTAAGGTGTGTCTGCACTGTCGAAAAGTGTCTTTTCCTCCGTCTCTTCACAAAGTGAGTTGGCAGCAATTAGCGAACCTGGCAGACTAGGTCCACGTCGACAGGCGGCTTTAGGTTATTTTGATTAATAGACTTTCAAAGTAGCCTGCGGAAGAAATTAGCTGTTTACTATGGATATGGATTTTGAATGGATTACGTGTCCTGATCATAAGGAACAACTCAAACAAAAATTTTTGGATGTCCTAATCAGCGAGAATATCCAGTAATGATGCGTCCACATTAACAGACTTCTAATTGGATGTCAGACGCAGCACGGTAACAGCATTTTGGAACAAAATGCTCTTAAAGTGTATTCAATTACCTGAAGAAGAAAAGTTGCTTTGGATAAAATGTAAGTGTTTTGATGTTTTAACAATTTGTAACAGGCAGTCTTATCACCCGTCACATATTCCTATCCCTCACTCGCTATCACTGTCGATTTACGTCACCGAGCGGGCGGGGCGAGATTCCCTACCAGCCGACTTCCCCTACCACCCGCCGGCTACTCTTCACGTAATTGCAAGTGCTTATAAGCGACGCACAAAGCAATATTCGGCAGTTTGCTGAGGAGCAGCAAGTCTGCACTCAGCGAAACTTATCTGGTCTCTCTGCTAGCGGGCTACCACCATAGCAGAGCGACTGGGACCGAAACCTGGACATCTTCTTCAGGAAGATCGACTAGGTGTGCGACTGGCAGGCACCCCTACAACCGTACGCCTAGACAAAGGGTTCGTCGGCTCACACCGACCTATCCTGTGTCAACCTGGATCTCCTGGACCTGGGGAATCAAAACATCCATCCCAAAAATGAAACCATCTGATACCTGACCAGCGGGCACCCCCATGGCCAGTTATCAGACGAAGAGGGTACGCCAGCCAAAAACCTGGCCTACCCCTGGTTCATTCCCGTCTTCCCCGTACACGCCATCCTGAGACCCACTCTACGTTTGATCAGCGGGCACCCCCATGGCCAGCCTTAGAGGTAAAGGGTGCGTTGATTTTAAAATCAACCCACTCTGAGGTATTCCCGTCTAAACCGTACCTAGGGCAATACCGCGACAAAATAGTAAAGAGAAATAAAAGAATAAGTAAATAATAAATCTCCCTCGTCTTTCTCTCTCACCGCACCGTACCGCATACCGTTTATTAGAGAGAGAAGGACTCAGGAGACGGTATCCGTCTCGACCGCCGGTGACACGTGACTTACGTCATGACGTCACTAAACATCTCACTCGCTCTCATTGCAGGTACCGACTTAGAAAATACACGGTTACTCTCTCGCACACCACTCGCTCGCTCTCTCTCACACACACACCGCACGCAAAATAAATATTGTGATTTAATTTAATTAAATTTAAAGGAATAAATTCACATGCTTTATATGATTCTCTTTCGCACACACACACCGCATACAAGACAGATATTGTAAATTTGATTCAATTAAAATTTAAAGAAATATAAATTCATATTTTTTTATAAGATTCTCACACAGTATATTCAGACTCATCTGAAATTTAATTATTTCTCATGAACTCATTTAGTTATTAACTTAGAAATGTATATTATAGGAAAATATAACACCTTTGTTATTTTGTTATCATAAACCGTTAGTTAATTAATTTTCTTGACCTTAAAACTGATCCTGGCTCGACTGAAGCGTCCGGTAGGGCAGAAATATAAAACACACCATTACATGGCGTCCGAACAGGGACGCCAACAAAAACGTACCGTTACATGGCGCCCGAACAGGAACGTCAACAAAAACGTACCGTTACAAATTGATCGACAAATTAATTCGCGAATTTACTAATTTTTTCAGATGCAGCAAAATTTACCCTTATCGCACATTCAGTGTCGACATATGCTATTGCCTTGTTCAGAATTCATGCTCAAAGATTAGCTGGAAGGCTTGGATCAATGTCATGACAGACCAGACCAAGGAGCAACTTAATGGACTCAATACGGAATGGTCACCCAGGATACTGGTAAGAGTATTTTGAAATTGAATCAGGTAATATTATTCTCTTATTCTATTATTTAACAACTATTACAATTTGCAACACTTAAATTATATTAAGTTAAGATCCAGACAATGTCACAAATATGTTGAATTTTTAAAGAACTAAAGTGTAAAAGTGTTCAAAAGTTCGAAACTTTGAACTTACAAAAATTTTTAACTTATCTATTTGTTTTCATCGAGTTATGTAACGCTTGTCTACTATACACTATTAGTGTATTAACACAAAATAAGAATTTAAATATTATTATTCTTTCTTCTTAAATTGAAGTTACTTGTTTTTTTTCAAATTAAATATTATCAAACGGTAGTCTAAATTCATATTATTATTAAGGGGGTCGTCTCATGTGACAAGCGTTTTTCTTACACTTTTTTATGAATTTTTTGTGACCAATACTACAGGCCAAATTGTGTGGGTTTTTTTATGGGTATATTTACGAACTATTCAACAGTCATAAATTTTTTTATGTTAAAATGTACGGTAAAATCGACTGTAGACATCTGGATTGACATCCGTGTCAAAAAAAAAGTTGGGGATGGTCAACACGATTCCAGCAGTTCTGTTGATCCGAAATTAAAAAATCACCGACCGTTTTAATTGGTAGATCTGTGGCTATAGCCGAAACCAGAATTGAGTCAAAATTTTGAATATTTTTTTTGGTGAACTGTCAAACATAAAAACGATTTTCATCATATGTTTTTTTGTTATTTTTTTTAATTAAAAAAAATTAATATAGATATCACAATGATTCTGGTTCACGCTAAAACTATAGATGTGCTGAGTGTACAATAAAAATTTGAGTCCAATCGGTCAATTAGTTTTTGAGATATCGTGTTGACCTGCCTGCGGGGCCTGTGCCGAAGTAAGTAAGAGGGGAAGCTGTGTATAGCGGCCATATTACATAGAGAAGTTTCTTGGCTTTCGATTGGCTGAGATTTTAGTGCGGGCTTTTAAAATCTAACATTGTGTGTGAAGACCGCGATTTCCGTTAACCTATTACAAGCCAATCAATAAATCAGCCAATTAGAGGCTTCAAAACTTTTTCAAATGACCGATATGTTACGATCTTCGTTTTGAATTAATAATAAATTAATTGTTTTTTTTTTATTTCTTATTCTTCATTATAAATTATGAACTCTTTTTTTATTTTTATTTTACATTTAAAGCTAATGCATTGATGATTCGTTTCCAATGTTAAACCTCAAAGCTTTTATCCTCTCTTGCTACACTAACGTATTCGCATCGCGCCACTGTCATACCTCTATTTTCCTCACGTGAATCTATCACTAATTACACACTTTCGTAATAGAACAGTATGTTATAGGAGAAATAGACACTCATATTTACTAGGGTCCCTAGAAGATAGAGTCTACCGACCTTGGAAAGAAAATAGCAACCTGAAAGCGACTATGTGTTAAACGTACTAGAAACTGTACTACTATAATACTACTACTGCTACTACAACTAATTTACTAAAACTACTACTACTACTACTTAACTGTTCGCATGCTGCGTAACAGCGATTTTGATTGGAGCGAAAATTAATGGCGGCACCAATCACTGGGTAGCTTGAAACGGCTGTTGAGATAATATATAGGTAGACTAAAACAAAACGCTACACAGTTCATATTAAATAATTATGTGCAAAATTAGTTGACAACGTCTTACCTTTATGAAAGTGAGATTATTCTGGTGAAGGAAAGACATGAAAACAGAGAATATAAATTAAAAAATTGGAAATGGAATGATATAGAAGAATGCAGGAGAAATCTTATCCCTAGACTAGATACCAAAAAATTTTAAACCTTAGTGATTCTAGTCGAGTCAGACCCCCTTTAAATGAAAACAATAAAAAAATATAACATTTTAACCGTGAAGACTATGAATTATGCGGAGCACATGAATTCAGAAGTTAATTTAAATTGACTGATATCCTTTCTTAAAAAATAGGTGACCTGTCGAGTGTCCGCAGTTTATTCGTGATCTGATTGGTTGAGAGATGGTCACGTGGGATTGTCACTAGTGCGGAACGTGAAGTAATTATATAGGCGCGCGGAGCGCGCTGTGATGTTCTAGTATACGATATATATTACAATTACTTTGTAGAAAACATTACTATAATTGCTTTCAATGGTGAGCGTATATGACTCCCACCTTGTTAGTACTTTGACCCAGGTCGAGTTTTCTATCGTAGCGTTGCTCTCCATATATCCAATCTAGGACAACCTTTTGCGTTTTTACTGGGTCCACTAAACGAAAAGCAGTGATGTTTGTACCTCCATGTTTGAATTCTTCCAAATCTACTGAGTGTAAATCCTGAAATATAAGTTTATGAAAATATAATAAACTATATTACTTTATTAATATGGTAAAGTGAGAATAAATGAATAGATTATAAGTAACACTAATTTATAGCGATATCAATAAATTAAAAATATTCCAATACATCTGCTTAACATCTTACCAAAGAAGTAATGAGATAACTGTGGTAGTCAGTCATCATTCCTATTTGTTGTGCTTGCTTTAGTACGTCATAAATCTTTTCTGTTGAACAATCCAATACAATGTGTGATTCTGCTGAGTTTTTTATTTGCTTTAGCAATTCTCTGAAATCCAAGCGAAAACAAAAATTTAAATAAATGTATATCTATGATATATTCGTCTTGTCGTGTTGGCATCATTATACATTATTCAGATTAGATAATAAAGACGGCATCTAGCCATGCATAAGAGTTTATGATATTATTTGACTAAATCAATACGATTGTATTCCTACGTATTTTGACGCGTTGAATTCGAATTTATGGTCAGTGTATCACCTGTAATATTATTATTTTTAGGTAGATGAGGAAGATTAATAATATACCTTCGGCACTAAATTTCAGGATTAATAAGATAACATAAACTTTATTTTTGCCTGGGCGCCAGATCTTTCTTGGATCAATAAAACAAAGTTAAAAATATCGAAAGATAAGAAATAGTTAGGGATTTCTTGGCCAACCAACTAAGAGAATTTAATTTAATCAGGGCTTTCTTGGCCAACCGATTAAAAAAGGGAGATATGCATCAAACAGCAAATGTTAATAATCAGGGCTTTCTTGGCCAACCGATTACAAAAATTGAATTAGGACTTTCTTAGTCAACAAAGTCAATTAAGAGAAGATAAGATAATATTTAAGAGAAGATAGATGTTATTCCCGAAATTAAGTGAACCAGAATTTTACCTTCGACTAGCACGGCTCAACGCATTTTGGTAGAGGGGCTGGTTCTCTTAGATTCGCTATAGGTTTCTTAATTTTAATAAATAATCACTTAGATAAATTCGAATTGAAATGTTTCACAATGCATTTATTCAACTAATGGGAATTTACACAAAATGAAGTTAGAGTTTCGTTAACAAACAAATCAGTTCTCAGAAAATTTGTCAAACATAGTTAAATTAATATTCTGAATCCACAAGATAATACAAAGCGACAATGAAAATCAATAATTAAAACTAATAGTTAAAACTAATGCTCAATCCGCAACATTCCATGACACAAAAGAAAAATAAGAAACTAATCAGAAATATAGGTTATATCAGAAAATCAGCAAGAAAAGGGATTCAGCGAATCACAAAATTGGGGAAAAATCAATGAGAAATTGGGATTACCATTTTAGATAATTTGAGAGAAATATCAGCAATAAAGGGCAAAATTCAGAAAATTTTGAAATACAAATAATCTCAGCAAAAATTAATAATTCACAAAATTATACACTTTTGAAAGATAAATAAATAAAAATCGAATAATGTGATGAAAAGCTCTGTGTTCACGTGCTCGATAAAGGAAATACTAGATATAATAACAGAATCATTTAATAAAGATAATTAGCCACATGAACAGAGATTTTATCGCAAAGAAACAGGAAAACTTTACCGGCTGAATCGTTGTACAATTGTAGATTTCAATAAATGTCTCTCAGAATAACACGAATATAACCACTTGGTAGCTTCGAGAATCACTGTCGGAAAGAGAGTGAGTGACGCTACGCACTTCTATAAGTATATTCTGACAGGCGGCCATTCTGATTAGACTCGACGTTGATTGGTCAGAAAGTTACGCAAGAGAATATTGAAAGTTACTATATGGCGAGTAATATGGAAGACTACAAGTATGATTTCTCGCCTATTTGCCAAATTTTAATACAATAGTATATAAATCGATGGATGAAACAAAGTCTTTCCTCTCCGACAGTACTGTGAATTAATGAATTTCAGCTCACCAGGCAATAATATGGTTCTTGCATGAAAGACATAATTCAAACGATAAAGTACTTCGGGCCTGGGCTACAGGCTGGAGATTTACTCTGAATCCTTCTCAAGCCATGATGATGCAACGCAGAGAACGCAGGAATTATCAACAAGACGAGGAAGTTGGCAATAATCAATGAAGATGGAGTTTGGCGGCAATATTCGAAATCCTGCCATCTCACCAAGCTAAGATAATCCAACGCAGAAAGGCAAGATGAATCATCTAGACAAGGGAGAGTTGGCGGCAATATTTAAAATCCTTGAGTCGAAAGGTATCAAGCAATCTCCTTGGACGTCTCCTTGGACATCGATGATCTTTTATGTTCCAGATGGTGTTGATCTCCGAGAAAATTGTACAACAAAAAAAAAAGAAACAAATCAGTCTTATATTACAAAATAAAATAGCATATGAGAGATCGAGTCATGGAGTGTTGTGTGTGATCCTAGAAGTGCCAATTATAAAAAAATTGAGACTCTTGTGTATTGCAAAAATTGCAACATCACACACCATCTGATCTCTTGTATGATTTTTATGATGATATTATTTTCTTCTTGAGATTCATCTCTTTTCAACATCCAACACTAGGGTAGGGCGGGTTCAAAAGTGTCACAGGCAGAAAGTGTTACATCCGATAACCCAAAAACAAAAAACTTGGTACACATCCTGTAATTTTCTAACGATCAGTTTCATATGAACTACTCATACCCACTGGCAGCCGATGAAAAATGTTAATGAGATCATGGTCAGGTTAATTGGTTTTCAGTGCAGAAAGTATTTTTTCGCAAGTGTATCTTTTTATTGATTGCAAATTATGTGAACGTCGGGGGAGAAAACCTACCAAGTGGCATTTTTTACCCTTGACGTTTTATTTCATACAGAAAAAAAACTATGATCATTATAAGCTCGATATTGACCCTTAATTGAGACGCACCATTTTTTTTGACAAAAAGAACTCAAATTGCGTTATTATACAAAAGAAAATTACAACAAGTTGCCCCGGCAACGGCTGAAGTAAGACCCGAAAAAAATAAGAAGCAGCAAAAGCTTTTTTCTGTATAATAAAGTATACTTTAATGATATGAAAACTTATTTATTACGATTTTGTGGCATTATTATCAGTTTCTGTCAAGTATGCAAAAAACGAGCCCATTAATTATGTTTTTATTTTATGTACGTGCCTTCTGTGCAATTTAGAATACAAAATTACGTTTTAATTATTTTGGTACTTTTTACCCCACAGCTATGAACTTTTTGCCCCACATGTGGGGCAAGAAGTGCCATTCAAAATTATTGGAAAATTATATATATACCATATATATATATATATAATGTTTAACGTTATGAAAAATAATAATGAAATAATTTTTTTTCTGTTGCAGATATCGACGGAAACGCCGCCACTTGGGCCAGCTCCACCGCTGCTGCCCCATTGCCACCACTTGGGCCAGTTCCCCCGCTGCTGCTGCCTCCATTGCCGCCATCACCGCCATCAACGTTAAGGAGTGCAAACACAGCGCCGGTGAAGCTAAAGCGGACTGTAATGGAGCCTAAAAAGAGGGCGGCATCGGAGGTAGCAGCACCTACCAACGAGGCGATTACCGCGATGAAGCGGACGGCGCCATCGAGGGTGCCCACCTCCAACAAGGAGAACAATTTTTCATTTATATAAAAAAAAAAAAAAATTTAAAACAAATTTAAAAACAAAAATAAAAAAAATATATAAAAACAAAAATAAACAAAAAAAAGATAAATAATGTTTTTTTTATTGAAATTTTTTCCTTCTTTTTCCTATGTTTTTCCTTCTGTTTCATTTTTTATTCTTTTTTCTTTTTAATTATTTTATTTTTCTTTAATTATTTATATTTTTTTAAATTATTAATTTTTTAAGTTTTTTTTTTTAATTCGGTAATATTCTAAGACATATAACCTATGACGACAGTCTCAGCCTATAGGGACTTTCGGCCTCTGAGTGCCACCAAAATCTAGCGCCCAAGAAAATTTTTATAAATAAGCACAAAATTTCTTTAAAGCCAGTTAGGGCGCCAGGTATCTCTTGATACCGCCAAAATTTTTATTCTCGAAATCTTAACTTCGACTTTAACTGTTAAACAAACTTTAACTTTCCAATCTAGTTCAGATGGCGAGGGATTTCGTGGGGGCGCAGAAACAAATCAAACTTAACATGGTAAATTATTAAAAGAGAAAAACCAGTATTTATTATAAAGAGATATGAGGTGAGATAGTGTACAGTGTTTGAAGTTAATGGATGAGATGAGAAACAAAAAAAAAGGACAGGTTATTACAATTTGACTATTTCTTAGTTTGAAAGTGACAGAGATCAGAATAATCGCTATAGACGATATGACACATTGTCCTAATAATGGTTTATAACTTTGGATCTAATTATATCCAAGTGACGTAATCACTCTAGTCAAATCTAACGTTACATCAAATAGAATAAAGATTTCAATTCCAGAAATTCGAAACTTTTTCATTTAAATTACTAGAAAAACAAAATCTCTAAATCTACTCTGTAATAAGAGTTCTCGAATTATTCGGAATTTAAATAAATTTATACATCAAACGTGAAAATGTGCAAAATGGCGAGAAGCCATGACATGAGCGTTGACTCAACAATAAAAACTAATAGATTACACAATTTGTTCTGAATTGAACGTCTCACTAATTATCATTCAGAATTCGTATCGGCAAAATACATTTTTCAAATTAAATGCTCAAAACATACTTAAGGAAAACTAATAGCTTTAATACTCATTTGCCAAACTATGCTATGCCATCATATGGGCGTTGGCTGAGTGTTATATAACTCTCCAAAATTTTAACGAACTCGAAATAAGCGAAATATAGAGTTTTGCATGGAAGAGACACTAATTGCTGGCGCCTAACTTGCCTTCCGAAGACCTAGAGCACCAATTAATCCAACCAAGAGGGGAGAAGGTACAAATTCGATAACGAAAAGCTTTAAAGTAGCTACGCACTTTGCAATTTTATATAATTCTTTCCCGTAAATCACTTGAAAAAGTTCACACGTGAACAGCCAGCACGGAACTGAGTGTTCTTGGAGCTGTCCGTCTGAGGGCGCAGTCGCAGTTACGTAACCTGCGTTACTCCGAGAGCTGCTGCTCCCTGATGGGTGACAAGAGAGCTAGAATCCAGCAGAAGGACTGTGGAAGTGGAATTACCGCTAACCATTATGGCTGCGTCCACGTATTTTGACAATTCATGTGACTTTTCATAACAAATGTAGAAAGGTGTACGCTTTACACGATTTAAGTGGTTTATATTGTCTACATTGTTGGAGAATGATTAAAAATACAAAATATAGGCAACTGACACATCTCAGAAGGCAAATAACTCCTCTCTAAACATTTAGATAGTTGCAGATGGTTAGATCTGCGTTCTTCGGAAATCAGGTAGGCGGCAAGCACGGAATCAAAATAAGTAATAATACAAATATGCTTAAATCTAGTTAATGTTTATACTTAGTCTAGTTCAACTCTCACAGATTCATGCTACACTCATATACTTATATCTAATTGAGTCCCTACTGGCTGTTCTGTTATAGTTCCCGATTAAATAAATCGATCCGGGAAGAGGATCAATAATGTGGCAAAATTCACCACATTACAAACCTGAATTTAAATTTTCGGGGATTAAGAACTCTACTGCACATGCGTAATTTAATGTCTCATTTCCTACATTCCAAATATTGAAGGTGTATCCACAATGGACATGGTTCGATCGACATGTATCGCTTATACATGCATTAGCATTAGTGGCTATGCGTGGTGCGCGCGCATCGTAGTACCAACTGTCTTGAATTTTGCGATGTTCACGTTCCATCGTTCCGGTAATTCGTTCAGAAGCAGGGATGCATTTTGCAGTACAATTGTACTAAACCAGTACAATTTCAAAATTTTCAGTACAACCGTACATCTTTTCAAATTCAGTACAATCGAGAAAGTACATTTATAAACTGCAGTACATTCCAGTACAAAACCAGGCGGACGACATTCATTTCCTTATTTTTTAGCCAATCAGGAATTTTCTTTCAAGGAGACGAAGACTTCTCTTTCTGCCTATGAGGTAAAAAGAGAGGTCCGTTCAAATGCGAACTTCCTCACGGCATCAGAGTCCCATTGCAGTTTCAATTGATTTACAGTTTCTCAGTGCCTAACTGCCTACTGCCAGCGCCAGATCTAGGGCAAAGCGAGAGGAGCGGTCGCTCTAGGCGCCAGGCCAAATGGCCGCCAAAAGGCGGAAAGGGCTCTGGAAGATAATCTCGCTCTATCCTGATCTAAAAAATAATATCTTTTCCAGTTGTCTGATCGAAGACTAGATCCTCTGATGCTACGATTTGTTGGGATTCCCGCTGTTTTAAACATTTTAAATGGCCTATAATCGCTATAGCCTCCTAACCTAAATGAAGAAACCGGCATTTAAAGTGACAAGTGGATTGTGACAAAATTTTTACTACCTGGCAAAACAGAAAATCGACAAGTAAGCATAATAAAATTTTGTATTTACATTTCATTTTTAGAAATACACTCATTCAATAAAACTCAGCATTAATTGGTACCAAAAATCTCGGTAAAAGTAAGCTAAAATATTAAAGGTTTACCGAATTTTTTTATATATGGACCTGAATGCTATTGAACGATTGATTGAAAGAACATTTAACATTATCGTATTTTAAATTATAAATTTGTTTGTCACACACATGTCGTAAATGTAAAATTTCTTGTAATTTATGTTTCTTCTGCGAAAAGCGGATAAACATTTAGATGAGCCAAAAACATCCACCTCAGATGTCCTTGACGTTTCGTCAATGAGTATTGATGCTCTTGACGCGAGCAATAGTAATTTGAAACAGGATACTGATGGAGAACTTCAAAATAAGCAGATTTTTGAAGATTCTATTTTAATAGTTCTACCACCAGAAGCGCAACAGCGAAGCACAGAAAACTATGAAAGTTTTGATTTAAATTTTAACCCTGTAACTGGTAATGAAACAGTTGAAAATGTTTCTGGTGTAAAAATTAGAACTGAAGTCATGCAGTGTAAAAATAATGGAAATCAGAAAAAAAGAGAGCCGCATACACACAAAAATTTAGACCGGCTTGGTTGAACGAATTTAAATGGGTGAGTGAACGAAATGGTAAAACTGTATGCAGTATATGTGATATTCCAATTTCAGGTGGTGCATTTCATTTACGAAGACACAGCAATAACTCTTCGCATATAAATAAAGCAAAAGCCGTTTCAGGCAACGCTAACATTAAAACAGCTATTGAGAGTAATATATGTTTTCAAGACAGTTTATCTAATGCTGAGATGAAGCTCACGTGTTACATATGTGGAAAAAACTTAGCTTTTCAGTTGATGGATTCCTTGCCCAGTGTGTGTGCACACACTTTTCACGATTCAAGTATTGCTAAAAATTTAAAGCTAAATCGAAATAAATGTAGAAAAATCGCGTTAACGGTACTTGCACCATATGCAAAGAAAAGACTTTGTGAAAAATTAAAAAAGAATCAGTTTTCGCTAATCATTGATGAAACAACTGATGTTTCGACGGCCAAAAGTTAAGTAATTAAGGGCGTTGGATAAAGAGAACTTAGAAATTTTTTAGGTGCCCCCCCCATTATCATTACCGCCCTGTCGCCATATTTATTTTCAAAATTATATTGTAGGATAAATAAACATAACTCACCAAGTGTCCGGGGTCTGATAGAGTCTTATAATCCATCTAATGATAAATATATCGCATTTTATATAAGAAAATGTATATCTCGATGCAAAATATACATTTTCTGAAACATTGATACTAACACTGATGAACACGGACCACTGTGGAGAGAAAGAGATGGCGATGAGTGTGAAATACAGGACTTGAATGATTTTTTATAGACACAACACAGACACTAAATAAAAAAACACCTTGTGTAGTAAATTTCAACTAAATAAAATATAGAATTATGAAACTAAATTTCATAATCTGATGTGAAATGTACTGAAAAAATGTTTAGAATTTTTTTTCTCCAAAGCAGACGACTGACGATGACAGATGAAGTGAGGTAGGAGGAGAACGGGTGGTAAGTTTAGCAGAACACACACATTGTTTTTACTGTGAAACACAGAGCACTGTGGAGAGAAAGAGATGGCGACGAGTGTGAAATACAATACTTGAATGATTTTTTATAGACACAACACAGACACTAAATAAAAAAAACGCCCTGTGTAGTAAATTTCAACTAAATAACATATATAATTATGAAACTAAATTTCATAATCTGATGTGAAATGTACCTGAAAAATTTTTAGAATTTTTTTTTCCAAAGCAGACGACTGACGATGACAGATGAAGTGAGGTAGGAGGGGCACGGGAAGTCGATTTACCAGCGTTCAGCGCTCTGGCGAGTAGGGTTGGTCAGTGACGCGTCACTCCATGTTTCCTACGTATAATACGTTTTTGACGTATTATTTTTTAGCCTCTGCTCGCAAGGCTATAGCGGTCACTGTTTATAGTTTGTACAGTAATATTCTACGACGCCTTCCTCTGTTTTGTAACGACCCAACCCTGATTTCCATAAGATTCTAATGAAAAACAGGGTTGGCTCGTTACAAAACAGAGGAAGGCATCGTTGAACATTACTGTACTGATGAAGACCGAGCATTCACAAATGTCCAGAGAGAGAGAGAGGGGGGGGGGAGGTGCATCCTAAAATACTTGTGCAGAAGTGCAAAGAAAAATTATTATTTATAAAGTTATTTACAATTCACAACTGATCATTTATAATATATGCATAAATATACAAAGTTTATTAGGCGCAATTATTTATTGCTAAAACTTTACAAGTCTCGTTATTTCATTTATAAATAAATAAATAAATTTACCAACCTTTATAAATTTATTATTTATAAATTCACGAGTTTTCTTATCATTTTGGAAGTTTTCAAATTTTATTTATATATAGTGTCACAAGTATATTTTGTTATAAAAATATCATATCATATACACTCGAGTTTCTCATATGTCAACTTCCCAAATCTCAAGTTCTCCCAAAAGTCAAGTCATGTTTCTCTCAAATGTCAAGTCCATCTTTCTCAAATCCCACATGTAACCACTGCGCACGCGTTGCCTTCGGCATCTGATTGGCTGCAATGCTAAAAAATATATTAGGTGCACAACTTTGATTCCGCCGATTTTTTCGAAAATTTGAGGCTTTATTCTGAAAAAGTGATTACCTGTTTATGATTCAAAGTACTATCCGTCACTAGCTACTACTTTTTGCCATCTTTCGGGCAATTGTTGGATACCATTTCGAAAAAACTTAGCGTCTTTTGAGGCGATCCACGAATCGATCCATTCTTTAATTTCTTCATAAGAGTGGAAATGCTGCTCAGCTAAGCCATGTGAGTAGTAAGGGGCCACTATGGACCGTCACCCCCTCCACTTTCCCATCCTCCCCTGCACCGCACTATGGCGCCAACCTCCTCGCCTATATCTATGAGCCACCATGGACAGCGTCCCCCCTCTGCACCGCACTATGACGTCAGCCTCCTTGCCTGTATCTATGGGCCACTATGGACAGTTTCCCCCCGCACCCCACTATGACATCATCCCCCTTGCCACAATCCGAGGGCCCTACAGCCGTGAAATGTAAAATTGGTGAAAATCGGGGTAGCAGGTGGTCGTGTCAATGATAGGGTCCTACAACCGATCCTCCTTCTGCCGTGTGTTTGGCGAAAATACGAAAAGCAGGTTCTATTGTTATTGATGGATTGCATCCTTAGTCTGCTTGTTAGCAATTTTAAAATAGCAGTAACTTTATAAAATAAAAACAATTATGAAATTTATCAAGTGAATTGAAGTTCGTAACAATTAATTTTAAACTTAAATTATACTTATTTTATAGACGTTAGGGTAGGTCTCTGAATAAAGTCAGATTATTTTTTACCATCAACTTTTATTGATTAAAGCATATTAAAGAAAAATGAGTACATATATTTTTTTTATAATAAGAAAAGAGTGGCCAATTCGGAAGAAGATGTTTGTGTGCAGGATACAAGATCTGTTCGCTTACAATATTTGCCACAATATATTTGATATTTTGGCACACGAGAAATTTTATGTTTAAGATTATATTTCTTTAACAATTTTTTATAAAAATGACGAGCAATATTATCATTTTTTTCTAGATTATTTGTAAACATATTAGTAAAATCAGACAGAGAATAACCGTTACACATACAATGGAGAAACATAATGCAATATTGCCCACACACATTCGAAGTCGTACATAGAAGTCTTTTTGTGTTCCATCTGTAGAAGGTACAATTTCCCCGTAAACGAAGAAGATGTTTAGGTAGAAGAGGCGGTAAACCGTAGCTGTCAAAGTAGGTTCCTTTTCCATCGTTACCAACGTGGAGGGCGATCCAATGGCTCCCTGGCTTAGATTGCTCATCAAGATTAGCCACTATTGCCGCAGGTTGGGCCGAACGTTTAAGAATCTGATCTTCAGGAAATACGCCTATTGTCTGTGCTTCTGGAAGGCGAAGTACTTGAAGTATTTGCAAACTGTTCATATTTTTCCAAGAGATAATTGGTCTGACTCTGTGGAAAGGTCTACGGTGTCCTCACCAGAATCTTCAGAAATGTTTGCAAGACTCTGGGAAAAGGTCGTAGGTGATCTGGCTGAACATGTGGAGTAGTCGGTTGTTTTATTGTACCTTGTTGTCGACAATTCATCTTGTTGTTGTTGTGTTTCGAGCCAATTTTTTAACTTGAGTACATTGTCAAGAGCACACATGAACTTTGACTCCTTTTTTACTCCATGATGGAAGCAAAACTCATCTATGAAGGGTAGTTTTTTCATTGAAGGGCAGCTTAG
>CAJFCO010017741.1:64593-75972 GCA_904066015.1 Synergus gifuensis | reverse complement strand
TATATATATATATATATATATATATATATACTCTTCGTATTTAGATATAAAATATCTACCTTAATGGGCTGTGCACAAAGACTAATTAGTATAAACTCAGTTTAGCTAATATAAATAAATACATTCGTCTACGGCGAGGACCAAAAAATGTTAAATGAATTTTTACTAGATGTATAAATCAGTTTTTACAAGATATTCCTGTTTCATAATATTTTGGGCCAAAAAAAATTTAACGTACTTAAATACATATGTTATTATATTAAAAGTTCAAGATGTTTATATTTTTCTAGGTTTTGAACCAAAAAACGTTTTAATAAATACTTAACTACTAAAGTCCTTCACATATAAGACTTATAGAATTCGTAGATTGAATTAAGAGAAACATGTAAAAGTTAAATCTCTATTTTAAGATAATTCTGTTCCTCTAATCTACGTTGTGAACAAAACTGACTGAATAGAAAATTATAATTATATAGAGATGAATAAAAATCGCGACGCTTGCGTCATGCTGGACGCTTGCGCGCTTTACGAAGCTTTCGCCCTACGGGACGCTTGCATGATTCGCGACGCTTGCGCCCTTCGGGACGCTTGTATATATGTTTTTATTTAAATTACTACAACTTGAAATGCAAACAAAAACTAATTTAGTTAAGGTTCTATCGACCTTAAGGGATACATTCTCATCAGGGCACTCGCGCTTCGCGGTCGATATTTGATACAAATTTTTTGATTACATGTAATTCTTTTATAAGAATGTAAAAAATCATTAGGTATACAAAGATATTGTCATATTATTTTTTATCAAATTATTTATTCAATCACAAATAATTAGAAAGAAATTTAAAAACCACGATTAAAACGAAAACTACTCATCCTATAGAAAAATGGTCAAAGGAGAACTTGTAGATCTTTTTAAGACCAATAATTTTTCTTCTTATCATTTTCTCTGCATCTTGCGTTATTTGGCTCAAAATATGAATTTTCGATTTTTTAAGGAAATTCAAAAAGTTGCTGTTCACATACTATAGGCTGTTAGGCTAATCATATCGTGCGTTTTTTGACTTCTAATGGGGCGCATGAATATACTCCAAATTCTGTTTTCCCTAAAATTTATATTACCGAAAATCAGTTGACCGAATATCAATTTGCTATAATTTTAATATTTCAGTATTACCGTTTGACATAATTTTTATTTTACCGAATTACAATTTAACATAATTTTTATAACACCGAATTATTATTTAGCATAATTTTTATTTTTCTGGATAATCATTCGTCCTAATTTTTATTTTCCCTAATGACCATTCGACATAATTTCTTTTCTTCCAAATAAGCACCTAACCTAAAATTCATTTAACAGAAACACCATCTGTCACAATCTTCAAGTCACCGAAACTCCAAGTACAGTGGCACCTCTCATAGCGTACGTACTCAATGTACGCTAACTGAAGTACCAATCGCGAACCAGAACCGGCTGTAGTCGATCGACTGCTATCCTCACCATTTCCCTTCCTTGACACTCGTACAGTGCCGTGACTGCAGATCCCCTGTTCTCTCGTGCCGGTATGAGATTTTGTAAACAAAACCGCGACAACATTGTATGTGCGACGGCCCTGATCAATCCCCCTCTAACCAACCTACTGCGTCCCGACGCTCCGCCCTCGTACACTATGAGAGTGTACGCTATGAGAGGTTCCACTGTAACAGAAATTTCATTCTTCCGAAAATGGCGTCCAAGGTTTTGATTGGCTGATTTGAATTTGGTATTCAGCCAATCAAAATATCGAACGCCATTTTCGGCAGAATAAAATTTCTGTTACATGCAATTTTGGTGTCATGGAGATTATGAGAGATGGTGTTTCGGTTAAGGGTGATGCAGGAGGGTCGCGAAATATGTAGACTAGGGTGGTCCTTATTTTTCGATTTTCGATTCTTGTTGGTCTAACTCCCCTATTTTGTTAGAATGACCAAAAAAATGATCACGGGCGGAACGCGCCACTGTCGAATAAAGTAAGATATGTATATGTATGTAAGTTTGTATAAAGTAAGATATGTATTATGTAAGTTTTAAATTATATGAATTAATATTAATTTTCATTTATATTAGGTGCACAACTTTGCTTCCGCCGATTTTTTTGAAAATTTGAGGCTTTATTCTGAAAAAGTGATTACCTGTTTATGATTCAAAGTACTGTCCGTCACTAGCCACTACTTTTTGCCATCTTTCGGGCAATTGTCGGATACCATCTCGAAAAAACTTTGCGTCTTTTGAGGCGATCCATGAATCGATCCATTCTTTCGGAACCCAATTTCCTTGCTTCTGAATCATTCCCATGGCTTTGAGGCGTTTCGAAATTGCTTGTTGAGTGACTCCCAATGATTCTCCTAATTCTTCTTGCGTTTGGCACGAGTCTTCAGCAAGTAATGCCTCCAGTTCGGAATCTTCGAAAATTTTTTCTCTTCCGCCGCCATGCCGGTCCTCGACATCAAAATCACCGCTTTTAAAGCGTTGAAACCACTCATGACACGTTCTTTCACTAAGAGCAGCGTCCCCGTAAGCACTTGAGAGCATTCGATGAGCCTCAGCCGCAGTTTTCTTCAAATGAAAGCAGAAAATCAACACTTCCCGCAAATGACGAGAATTTGGCTCGAAAACTGACATCTTCGATCGAGAATACACTTCTGATGCAAATACAAATTCACAAATGTGGTGCTATCGTTATGTTGACAGATGTCCAAGCTTACTGTATGAAATTTTTGACCTGCCTATTTCAACCAACACTTACCGCTGCAGCCATCTATCGAAAAACGGCGGAAGCAAAGTTGTACACCTAATAAAATTATTAAAGTACCGTAACTATGAGTAGGTTAGATTTTTGATCCATAGATTTTTGGTCGCTGAATTCGAATTTATGAGAACATTTTTGTGAAAATTAGCCTTTTTGCCAATTTCTTTGAAATAACTTAGAGTGCGAATCTGTCATTCTAGAAACTCGGTGAGTAATGAGAGAGTGCGCGTTCAGAAAAAATCTATTACTTCACAATTTAAACAACAGAAATATTGCTTTCAATATAATTTACGGAAAATACGTACTTTTGTTCTGGGTTCTTATTAATCTACCAAGACCAAAAGGACGGATTTTTCATAAATATCTAGTCGCTGAATCATATAAATTTTTAAAACTTCAGGCACATCATTTAGGAATCTTTTACATATTATGTAATGAAGAATTTAATTTTTAGCACAACTTGAGGAGCTGATCTCCGAATCCAGTATCAGCGGTAACAGTGGCAGAAGTACTAGTGAAAAATCAACAAATACAACACTTACTGACGAATCTGTACAAGGACCTTCTCAAATAAAAAGAAGAGCAAGAGAAATTATTTTTACTGAGAAACTTGTAGCAGCATTCGATAAATGCAAACCTTGAGGCTAGATTCTGCGCGTTTAAAGCTTTACAAGCGCCTTATCGTGATCTTGAGTTTCTAAGAAATCTCTCTGAATATGAGAAAATATATTGCTATATATCCTGCGTAGCTGTGAAAAAATTTTGTGGTCATCTCTGGTACTTGACATCAGAAATGGTGGGGTTTTCTTTCTTCGATTCAAGAATACCTGTTGCAACCAAGCTGAAAATGGTCGAAAGTCTGAAATCTGATTCTTGCTTTGGAGATTGTAAACGATTGCTTATTCAACCAAAGGATGTTCCAGAGTTCGTAAAAAAAGAGATTGAAGACTTGGTTTCAGTCAAGACTATGGATTTCTTTGAACAGTTCGGGATTCTAAGTTCCTTTCTTAAAAAAGATCCAGTGGACTGGCAGTGCTTGAAGCTTACCATCAATGTCTGCAGAAGTTGAAAAATCTGAAAGTTATGAACGACACACCAGAGAGGGAGGTGAAATTAATAACCGATTATAACAAATGTTTAACAAAAGACGAAGAACATAAACAGTATTTACTAGAAGTCGTAAGTGATTATCGCCGTCAATTCCCGGATGCGAAGAAGACCACTTGCTTGAAAAGTTCGTAAAACTGCAGTTATACTGGGAATGTTATTTCTTAATGTAATTTGAAAATTTATTCTTAATGTAATGTATAATGTACTCTTAATGTAATTTCTGATTATATATTTAATATTTTGCTTAAATTTGTAAACATTGCGTAACTTTTTGAAAATGGTAATGAGGTACCCATTTTTACTTTAGTGAAAATTTCGAAACTTACTTCCAATCATAATCTTTGTAACAATATATTTGATTTTTCCTCAAAATTTGTAGATTTTGGAATTTTGTAACTGTCACTCATAAGTGTGTGTCAGTGAACTTCCGTACCGACTGATGGTGAAACAGTTACCTGTAAATTACCGACAGTGGTATAGGTAAATTACCGGCAGCGACTGTGGCGCCATATAGCAACAGCGCCTGGAACTACGTAGTAGTGTTTCCGAACCGGCATAGGTATACTACTGACGGCTGAATGACTGACTCACTAGATGATGTCAATACTTTATCATTTTTCGATGGTTATTGAAGTTTGGACCCAAAATACGGATTTTTACGTAATCTATTACGAAATTCTCTCTTACAGATATTTAGTTGGAAGTTATAGAATTTTCTCTATCACCTTCGAATTTTCCGTAAATGCCAGAGTTATGCATAAATTACAATATTCCCGGCGTGAAATTTAATCTCCCGCGCAGCCATATAGTTTGCTACGACGATCTCTATACATGTCAAAGCTTTATCATTTTCAGATGGTATTCTTGAGGTTTCGACCACTTTGTACCCAACATACGGATTTTTACGTAATCTATTACGAAATTCTCTCTTACAGATGCTTAGTTGGGAGTTATAGAATTTCTCGGCGTGAAATTTCAATTTATCTGTCATCTCCGGTACAGCCGTATTGTCTACACCAATCATATACCTCGATACATAAGAAACGCCCATTGGTATAGCAACACAAATTCCAAAGTTCGTTTATGCAATGCCCTTAAGGTCGATAGAACCTTAAGTAAATTAGATCTCTTCTTCATGTAAAACTAACGTAATTAAAACAAAAGTATAGTGCAGCGATAAATGTTGGTAAGCGAGGATAAGCGCGATGTGTAATGAGAATGTGTCTACGGAACAGATTTTTATTTATTTTTAATTTTGTCAACGCTATAATTCTGATATTTTTGTTTTTAACGAAAAAAGTCATAGGGATAAATTTTTCGAAAATCTTAATAATACGAATTTTTAAAATGTTCTAACTTTTTTTCTGCTTACAGAAATCACCGCAAAAATGAATTTTGTCGCTACCCTCCACAATTTTTCGAAGCGTCACTTCTCGCCTCAATGTAAATTCATTTTAGGTTTCTGCCGATCGACCCAGTTGGTTAAGGGCGTTGGATAATGGGAACTTAGACAATTTTTTGGGTGCCCCAAATAACACTGGACAACAAAATATGACCATGGTATTTTTCTGTGCTGAATCCAAATCTGACTTCCATTTTTTTCGTTGATCTCAAATTTTTGAGTTTTTTTGAGTTAAAAATTTTTTCGAAAAATCACAAATCGTGTAATAAAAGGGTGAAAAAATTTTTTTCACGAAAAGCGATACATGCTTTCGATGCGTTTTTTAACGCAGAATCCATTGGTATTTTTGGTTTTTCGATATCTCATATAGTTTTTGAGATATTTTTAAAAAACCAAAAAAAAACACGAAAAAAAATTAATTTACAAAAATCCTTATATTTAAGTAAATAAATTTTATTTTTTAGTCTTTCAGGTCTCATTCTCTTCGTTTTTTGATGCAGAAAAAATTTAAAAAAAGTTTACAGTTTCAGCTGTAACGGTTCGGAAGTTACATGACAGAGAACTTGTCTCTTTCTATAGAGTTCCCAATTTGACGGTTTACAAGTACTCGAGACGAATCATTGTACTTTTTCTAATATCTCATTGCAGTAATGTCTTTAATATTTGCAATATTTCATCTTGACGGACCTTGAGAGGAAAACTTGGTTGTCAGTAAAAGCAGTCATACAAAATTTCTTGGGGAACACAAAATCCAGAAACTACAAACACCTGATAAACACTATGCTGCAGAACTTCAAGGAAATGAAAGTGAACATGTCACTAAAGATTCACATTCTTCACTCGCACTTGGACTTCTTTCCAGAAAATTTAGGGGCAGTCAGTGATATGAACACGGGGAACGGTTTCATCAAGAAATCGCTGAAATCGAAAAGAGATACCAAGGTAACTGGAGTGTGAACGTTTTAGCAGACTACTGCTGGAGGCTCATGACTGATGAACCAAATGCTTATCACCGTCGAGCATGCAAAAGAAAAAGTTTCTAGGGAGTATAAGTAGCAGCTTATAAATATATTTAAAAAATTTTTTAATTATTATTATTATTCTTATTGCAAATATTAAAGACATTACTGCAATGAGATATTAGAAAAAGTACAATGATTCGTCTCGAGTACTTGTAAACCGTCAAATTGGGAACAAATAAAACTTCCGAACCGTTACAGCTGGAACTGTAAACTTTTTTTAAATTTTTTCTGAAATTTGTTCAGAAATACGACAAAGATAGAGGCCAACCATCTTTGAGTACATGGCACTTACGCTCAAACAGTGCGAACGGGAATTTTCGGAACAAAAATGATGAATTTTAGATGGTTGGCCTCTATCTTTCTCATATTTCTCACATGTCAAGTGGTATCAAAAAATTTCTTGACGCAACAAATTTTTATGTCGCTAAGTTCCGCAAAGTTTCTTTCAGAGTTTGAAAGTTTATATTGTGGAAGGACTCTGTACAGAACGTTTTTTTTATTTAGTGACGGTGTTGTGTCTATAAAATAGTGAAAAGTGGAGTGACTTTGACAATCGTCATCTCTTTCTCGCGATTTGTCTGCTCGGTATGCATTTCTCCATTTCAGAAAATGAATATTTGTAGTCAAAATATTCATTTTCTCAAGAAAAACGCGATGCATTTTTTATAAGATGCACTCTAGGATTTCGTCAAACCCGAAATATTTGGTGAGTTTCTTTTATTTATCCCGAAATCTACTCTTTAAATTAAATACGGAGGCAGGGCCGTCTTTATTATTGGGAGCACCCAAAAAGTTTTCTAAGTTCCCATTATCCAACACCCTTAAACGCATCAGTTTACCCAAGGGACTCGAACAGTCACAACGTAAATTCGGTCAAGGGTCTCAGAGACCCTATGTGTGCGGTTTGGCGATAAAATTGATCAAGGTAAGTGTATTGTTATTATTGCGTTTTCTAACCTTTTTTTAAACATTTTTTAGTGATTGTATGATAATTATATAAGTTTTTGTTTTTAAATAATAATAATTGTTTAAAATTTTTGGAATTTAAAATAATAAATAACTAAATTTATTATTTATACTAAATAATAAATAAATAAGTAATATTTATACTCAATAAACTAATGAGTACATTTTTTGAAATCTTGTACAGATGCAATGGCCAATGCGTATTTTTATGGCAATGTTGGATCAAAGCGGAATTAATGCATTAATTTTGCATAATTCTAATGTATTGAATGAACGAATGTCTTGCGACAAGTTTTATAATGAATCTGTCTTTAGCTTTGATGGACCCCCATTTGCGAGCTCGTACTGCAGTACCACAGCTTCGTCGAGATCTGCGTATTCACATCACCCATCTCCTGAATGTAGAAATTCCTGTCAGCGAAAAGCCTATAATTCTTTCAAAAAGGATCCGATGTACATTCTGCGACTCTAAAAAGGATAGGAAAACAAAATATGTTGCATTATTTGCAAAAGTCCTATGTGCGAAGAACATAGATCGTTTGCATACCAGGAATGCGGAGCTTCAGTTAATTAATTTTTCTCGCTTTCGACAGAATAACATTTTTTTTCATTGAATTTTGTATTCAGAAATCTTCATTTGTATTATAAACAATTATTATAAAAATATTATGTGTATTTACTGACTTTGCAATTCTTCTCCTCGTTTTCACATTTTTGCCCTTTTATGAAATTGGTAATTTTCATTCTGCTCAATAAATACACTTTTTGGAAAGAATATATTCAACGTATTTTTTTTTGAACTTTCATATGTCCTCTTCAAAACATCATATCAACTTTTGCATTTGAACAAAAAATGGGAATATGACATTTTTTCTTGTAAAACACGATTATTGACCTCTTATAGTTTTTTTTTTCCAAATATTGAAACTTTTTGGTATCTTAAAATTATTAAAAATAATCTAAACCTACTCAACTTTATTCTAAACATCCCAATGAACATTTTGAAAAAAAATGTGTAAATTGGACCGATAGGAGCGTCACAATCATCACGCGAAGGCGCCCGGGTCCCGCAGACCCATGTTTACGGCTTGTGTACGTAGAAAATATGTGTGCGGTTCTAGGGTTAAAATAATAGAAATCTTTTGAAACCTTTTGAAAACCCATAAATTGTTTTAATTCTTCCGAAGTTTCATGAAATTTTTTTATATCATTTAAAAAGCTTTCTTTTTTGAAGTTTTTTCTAAAATCCTTAGAAATTATTGAAAATCATTTAGTGTCTCTTAAAATCGGGTTGAATCTATTGCAAATATTGTAATCCCTTACATTCCCTTAAAATATCTTGAATTCATTAAAATTAAAAATATCCTTAAATCTTTGAAATATTGTGAAATCTCCTAAAAATACTTCTACACTGTAATTATTTTAAAATCTTTTGAAATTATTTTAAATATCTTTAATGCCCTTTAAACTGTTGTTCTTTCAATGTTTAATGTCAATGAAAAAATTTAGGTAATGAAATTTTTGAAATATACCTTTCGATTATACCTGGGGAGAAGGTTAGCAAAATCCTTTCCATCATTGTATAATTTTATACTTGTTCTCTCCGTTTGCGAACGGATGTACCCTTAGTAATTTCTGAGCAATTGCAGTGTTAACTTCAGTTTACTCTTGAACATGGCAGAATTACGGAAGATAGTGTTTTTAGTTGATCATGAAGAAAAAATAAAAATATAAATATAAATTATAAACTAAAATTAAAATTAAAATTAAATTAAAATTAAAAATTATAAATTACAAATTATTATTATAAATTATAAATTAAAAAATAAAATTACATCATGTAACGGTAATAAACTGCAAGTAGTTTGAATTTTTGGAAAAAGCATGTTTTAAACAAGTGAAATTTATTTAAACAAATGAAAACTAATTTGTCAATGTTAATAAATATTCCATTAAATCTATGGTAATAATATTTAATAGGAAAAAAAGAATTTTCGGAAAAAAATGATTTAAACAAATTCAATTTGTTTAAATAATTGAAAATTAATTAAATATTGTTAATCAATATTCCATTAGACCAACAGTAGTAATTTTTATAAAGACAAACGTATTTTGGAAAAGAAAATTAGTTGAACAAATGGAATTTGTTTAAATAATTAAAAATTAATTAACCAGTGTTGATAAATATTCCACTAGACTAATAGAAATAATTTTTATAAAAAAAACGAGAATAAAGCGCATAGAAGCCCGGTTTTATGAATAATTTACATTTTTGGTTTTATGGGAAGTTTTCAAGGCACCGTGGGGGTGTGTTAGGGGTGTCAAACCCATATGTGTGGTACATGAAATTCTTTTTTGGATAGTCCTCAACAAACCTCTATAATCTCCCGTAACATTTTTCGAAACCCTGAAAAATTATTCCAAAATTTCCAAAAAGTGATTTTTCCCCATGAAATTTACATGGGAAACTTCAAGTCAAAACCGGCACGTGTTAAAATCAAAATTAAAGAAAAAAAAATATGACTTTTCTTTTTTCGGATTTCGAATCAAATTGGGGGGATCGAGACTCTCTAACAAAAAAAAGTCTTTTTGAACTACATCTATGATTTTACGCCTCAGTCCTCACGTACATATCGTGCACACGTATATCACGTTGTACACTTCTTCCCTCTTCTTTTTTTCTTTTTCTTTTCTTTCTGTCAGTTCCACCAATCGGCAATCTACTTTGACACTGGACTAACTAAACCAAGCAAATCACATAGCATTACGGAATCGATCTTAGAATCGAGATATTGGTAACGCGAGTGTTGGTAACGCGATTCTGTCGCTTTTGGTAACGCTTTTAACAAACCCAAGCAAATAAAACACGAAGTGAAAATGTTCGCTGCTACACACACGTATTAGCCACACATTCATAACCTTGCGATAACACGCGATATGATTCGAGAATTAATCGAATAGAGATTTCTTATTATATATAGGATTCTTATATAGGATAAGGGTGACGTCCCATGCATTGCGTTTTTGCGCAAAACCGTGAGAGTGAGTGAGATAGTAGTATTAGTGTGTTTCTCTCACCCTCATTGTTTTGTGCAAAAACGCAACGCATTCCGGATCCATGTGACGCCACCGTAACTCTTAAATCCTTCGTTAGCTCAGTGGATTAAGCGTTGGACAGCGGACTGGATACGCGCGAGTTCGTGTCCCTATAGATGCAGATTTTTCAGCGTTATATGCGTTAGTGGTAAGATCCGTAAGATTAGAATAATATTTATGTACAAAATATTGTAGTATCATGCGTGTTTAAAATATTAACATTAATAAGTTAATAAGGAAGAGATAACCGTAAGGATAGAAAGATATAACATTTCCTGAGAAAGAAGATAGATATAGGGATAGAAAAAGATAGATATTACCGGACACGGAGATATAGTAGTGAGTAGTGCATCTAGAAAGAGACTGCGTTTGGGGGACGCAAATCGACTACTTGAAAGAGATAGAAAAGTTCTATTCTCAAATTTCCATCTCTTTCTATCTCCTTACTTCCAACAGGGTATATACTAACATAATTTAATGGGTACAGGTACACTTAGAGGATAACGAATTACTTGTTGCAGCATATTGAATAGCTCTCGCATCGTCTTACATACATTTTTATTACAAACTGTATGCAATAATCTGACTCCAAATGAAAGAAAAGAAACGGAATCGGGTCCTATCGCTGTGACTTTATCCGGAAAATCGTAGTTGTTCATCTATGGTTAGCACACGATTATCGAAACTCGCCGTATCACGTCCTCGACATATGGCGGGATCGTTAAACAGCGTGACATACACACATATGGGTGATTCTACCACGAAGGAATAATAAGGAGACCGAACTCCGTAGCGCCACTGGGAAATAAAAATTCGACCGTAAGTGCCTGACTTATTCTCAGGAATACCGAAATCGAGTACGCATGTGCGCAGTTGACACTCTTCCAATTCATGGGAAAGGTGTGCGAGTGAGAAAGTTTGTCAAATTGATCTATTAGAGAGGTTGTGTTCCTTTGTTGATATTATATTATATGAACGATAAACGAAATAAATA
>CAJFCO010017741.1:51530-62430 GCA_904066015.1 Synergus gifuensis | reverse complement strand
CACACACACACACACACACACACACACACGCACACACAAACACACACACACACACAATCCCTCCTTTACTCCTTAAACGAATCTAAAACTTTCCACTGTTTTCGTTTATTACTGAAATTCTGATCAAATTTCCGTAATATTTCGACCATTGGAGGTTTCATTTTTGTGAATTAAAAGGAAAAAGATATAATCAGGCAATGTCGAGAATTTCCAAATTATTATTATATTATTTTTATAATGTAGTTATAAGTAGTATTCGGAATGAATGGAATGAATGATTGATTAAAATTAGTGTTAATTAATATCATTACTGCTTATTTTATTTTAATAATTTAATTTTAGTACTTATTCGAATTTTGTAATGAATTTTAGATTTACTTTAATTCTTAAATTTAATTTTAACTCAGACGCTGGAAGCAAGGAGAGACGGTGAGTTTCCCCACCTAGACTAGCCTTCCCCTCTCTTACCAATCTGCTGGCGGGGACTCTGCCCTCTCTCCTGGTCGAAAGCGTCTCGTAACCGAAGGACCTGCGAGTCCGGACTCTTCCAGTCAGTCGTTTCTCGGCCTCTCAGTCAGTCGATGTTCGTATCTTCGAGAGTCAGTCGATTTTCAAATCTCTGCCCGCACAGACGAGCCTCCCTCTTTATGTCGGGACCTTTCTTGTGTACGAGCCACTCGGTTATATACGTATAAATAAATCTAAACTCAGATAAAAAGTTGTTTTGTTTTTCTCTCTTTTTCTCTCCGAGTCAACGACCTTTTCATTTTCTAATCCTCTTAAGATTGCGGACCATCAGCCCGAAGGGGATCATCAGTGAGTTCAGGTCAAGTATAGTGAATTTCGTTAGCCGGTTGTTTTTCAGAATTTTGCAGGATATCGGGATTATTTTCTTTTGTTTGTGTGCGGGTTGTTTCGTATCAGAAGAACGTCGAGTCGTATTGTGCCCCCACCATCGACCGTACTACCACGGACACGCTGAGTCGACTGGTGAAAACCAACGACCGTGCCGTTGCAACTACATCGTCGTCTGGTGAAAGCCGACGACCGGCCGTTGCGGATCCGTCGAATGGTGAAAGCCTTCGATCGTATCCCGAGTTACACGCCGCGTCAAGAAGTGTAAACTCTCGACCGTGTTCTTCTCGCACCCTTCCGAGCTCGGGCGCCCATCCATATCGCGATACCCCATGCACGCGTTCCGATCCAAGGACCCCGTCGTCCCTCCGTTTTCTCAAGGCGTCGCGGAAAGCCCCCAAAACGTCCCGGAAAGAGGCAACGCGCCAACGCTCGCCTCCTCTCTCAGGCCGCGACCCAAAGCGAACGAGACGTGGTCTTAACGACTCGTGAGAGTCAGTGCCATCTCCGCGGAACCCGATTTCGCCGCGATCTTACCCATTTCTCCTTTAAAACCTCCGGCGGAAAAATCGCGTGACACCCTCGAGGTTGCGGCTCTCTATTTCAGCCCGAATCGCCCATTACCACCCCCAGAAGAGCTGTTCGACGGAGACACTCTCTTCATTCCCACGGACAGTTCTCCCGAGGTTTTCTCCCCAAATAAACCAAGCTTCGCTGCGTCCGCGAAACGCAGCCTATGTTTCTAATCCCTTATAGAAATTAGGGAACATAACAAAATTCAAACTGTTTTATTATAAAAATTCGAATATAAATATTTACTTTCCTTATATATTTAACACCAGTTAATTAAAAACATATCTAATTTTTATTTTGTTTTTTTTTTACATTTTAGTTTACGTTTTAAAAAATATTGTTTATTACATTAATATTGCCATATAATTGTTAGGCATATCGCCATTTTCTTCATTTTCTGGACATAAAAGCGTTAAGAAACATTTACAAAATGTTAATGAATTCACAGGAATTAATTCAGTGGCATCTTCTAGATCAGAAACAAGAAAAATGCCTAAATCAACAGATGAAATTCCTATATCATAAAAAGGTCCCAAGTTTTAAAATTTTTTTGCTTTGAAGTATAAAGCGCCTTTGCAACCCAAAATATTAACAATACGATAAATTCTATTACTAAAATAAATGCAGTCGTCGGGAATTCTGGATCGAAAGGTTAAGCCATTTACATGAAATTTGCGGTACTGATTCGTGTTTTCAGGAACTTCTTCGTCATTATGTTGTAGCGATGTTTTCGGTTTAATATGACTACTACATTCGTCATTGAAAAATTTGAAAAACTCTTCACTGCATTTCGGTTTCTTTTTTCCTTTATAAACTCCAATTAGCGATTTTGCACAAAATTGGCCAGACGCTACTTTTCCCATCCAAACGTCCACCATCAGTATGTATATCTATTTCCATCTTCGGAGGAATTTCTTCTACAGCGTGATTCTCAAGGAGCGTAATTAATACAGAACAAAATCCCATATGAATATATTCTCCAGGCTCGATTATATAAACATCCACTGCTTTTCGCGGAGTTTGTAACAAGGTTTTTGGATTTTTCGGAAGATACCTGAAATATTGAAAGTGTATTTACTCCTACTTTGACAAAAAAAAAAGTAATTTTCATTATCTAATTAGTAAAATACGATACCCCAAGCAGTCGTGTGTCCGAAGAACGCGTAATGTTTCAGTTATTTGAATGTGATTCATTCTTACTGACACAAAAGTGGATGCTAACTGCATCTGAAAATCGCGCTGCACATTTGCATATGAAACATCATTGTGTTCCTCTAATTTGGAAATTGACAAGTTTGATGATTCTTTTGTAAACACGACTTCCTCATTCATCGTGTTTTGCAATGGGTCGAAATTTATAGGCACAGAAATGTTTGAAGGCAGATGGTGAGTATCATTTCGTTCAACTACCTCCATTCTAATATCACTATATGATGTGCTATTTGCTTGGCCATCAAAAATATTCCTGAAAATGTCTATTGCATTTTGCTGGGAACTTTCGTTGAAATCGATTAACCTTTCTGTATCAGATTTCTGTTCAAGCTCCTTCGATTTTCTCGTTCTTTGTCTCTTTCCGAGTAAAAAGAAAGGTTTACGTCCCATAACCGATTTAGAAGCCCCAAGACGAAGTTTTACTTTCGGCATCTTCCTTCAAATAAGTAAATTATTAATGTTTCCAATTATAAATAATTTTTCAAAAGAAATAAGAAAAAGAAGGCTTAAAGGGTTAAAAATAAATATTTTACTTTGTTATGTGGAAAAGCAGCAAACAAATTGCAGAAGATATGTCCAACCTCACTTTCTACTGGTGTATGATAAAGAGAGATTCTCTGTAGTAATTTTTGTTCTCATTCATCAAAGTATTTAATATTTTATAATTTTAATACTTCATCAATACTTCAATGTCAATGAGACATATATCTGTCTTCACGTCTTTCTGCGAGCGACATATTATTTTTGAGCGTGAAATTAAAAAACCGCATATTTTAAAAGTTGCCCCTCAGGTGCCCGTGAGCTCCATAGTAACACAACTTGTTTACGTCGTAAAAACTCTAGGGAACATATCATGGCAACTTCAGACCATGCCCGACAAGTGACAGAACGTCAGAGTTGAGTGTATATTTCTCATTTTTATTCTCGTAAATCACGCACGGATTTTCAAGTGCAACATTGCACTTTTCTAATTGCAAGCAGTGACGAAAATCAAGATTAGCCGAAAACTTCAGGAGGTAATATAAAGCAAATAATTTATTTCATGTTTCATACTGCCAGAATACTACTATTAAGTGTGAGAAGTGATTTTTGAGGTGATACATAACTTAAATTTCAAACGTAGTACTTATAAAATATTAAATAATAAATATTTCAAATTTCTAAAACAAAAAACAATAATAAATACTCACTAAATACCAACTATCTTTATATTAAAAAATCAAATTTTAAAAGTAAGAATTTTCTAGAGTGACTCCGATGATAATTTGATGTCAGACACGGATGAAATATCCGATGCAGAAGTTCCTCGTAAACGTCGCTCAAAACGTATAGACAAAAAATTACCAAAACGGTTTTGGTCCTTTCTGAGCCCAAATTCAAGAAAAAAATTGCTTTCATGTGGACGTGAAACAAATAACAGCGGCAGAGGAATGCATACTAGAAGTCGAGGAGTGAATACGAGAAGCCGTGGTGCTTATCAGACTGGTAAGCGTAAAAAAATGGAGCGAGTGAATTCAAATGCAACACTGGAAAAGACAATAGATCAGGATGTCGAAGAACTGTAGAACCATATCTCAACGAAAGGTGATTAATTACTCTAAGGCATACGAGATGACGGATAATTTCTATTTGTAAAAAATTGGGGGGTATTCAGGTTTCATTCAAGCAAAAACTCTGGAGGAGCAACAAACTAAACCTTTACAGAACACGCAGAGTCCATCTGAACCATCAACTTCTGGAATAAAAAACACGCAGACCCTAATAAAAATGTACTTAAAATACGCCTTTTCTAAAAAAATGAATTTTCATAAAATATTTCTTATATAAATCAATGTTTCTTACTCTGAATATCAAAATTTGAAGGTCTAGCATCCAAAAGGATTCGCCATTCAACAAAAAGAAATCGAAAGTTTTGCACTTTGAGATTATCACACCCAAAATTTCTGCTCATCTAACTTCCACTTCGAATGGTAATAAAAATGAACTCAATGAAAATGAATTGAGCCACAATGAATTGAATCGAAATAAAAATGAATTGAATGGAAATGGAGACGAAATGAATGAAAATGTAAACGTAAATGAAGACCAAATTAATGAAAATTTGAACGAAAATGAATGGAACGAAAATGAAATGAATCATAATGAAAATGGAACGAACGAAAGTGAAGAAGAAATAAATGAAAATTTGAACGAAAACGAACGGAACGAGAATGAAATGAATCGAAGGGAAAACGAAACGAGTGAAAACGAGGGACAACAAAACGAAAATGACGAGAAACAAGATAAAAATAAAGTTTAAAAACAGAAATGAAGAGAATCTGGAACCACTACAAAATATTCAGGATGATTTGGATGCATTTTTGCATACAAACAGTCGACGACAGTAAGACATTAATTTATTGTCAATTTTTAAAACATAACGGCTTTGTTTTGTATGTACACTCGACTTCCGCAATAGTCACCAAATCCGAAACAGTTGCTCCCGCAATAGTCACCAATTTTCCCTACCTCAAATGTCACATCGATTGCGTATGCGTATTGCGTATTGTGTTGTTTGCGTTAGCAACCAATCAGATGTCGATCGCAGCGCATGTGCAGTGGTATCAAGTGGCAATTGAGAGAACAGCTGAGAACAGCTGGTGACTATTGCGGAAGAAAATTGGTGACTATTGCGAAATTGTGACTATTGCGGTGGTGACTATTGCGGAAGTCGAGTGTAAAATTAACATTTTCAGGAAAGATGTGGGAAACGAACAATATATGAGACAGATTCTTAATGAGATACAACAACTTCCTCATGAAATCCACCTCGGTCAAACGCAGCCACCAAAAAAACCCAATATACTGCCACTCAATAGCGTTGCTGCCATTAAAAATTTAGAAAGTATCAACCAAAACGTTGAATCAAATATTATTCGCTGGTTGATTCATTCCGGAGGATCAAATTTGAGAGATTCCTAATATTTGCCTTCAACAAATGGTGAAAGACAAAATGACGACTTATTTTACTTGGTTTGGAACAGTAAATGGTGACACTGTCGATAAATAACCTCTCTACAGAAGTAAACTTGTATCTGTGATAAAATCTGCAGTTAGTGGTCGAGCATGGGGCATTCCGAGTGAAACTGAATTTGAAAATACGATGAAGGAGGTGTTCCGTCGTCACAATACTTTTTATAAACCTAATTTTATTATTTTAAATCTTCGCGCGGTTATAGACCAATCAAGCGGTAGAATAAAGGAGAAGCGCTCATGAGCATGAACGGCGTTAGCAGCACACATTCATTATTACATTCTAATATAATCGATCTTGCCGTGCAGAGCTCTCGCGCCCGTATATCTCTTATCCCATGCCATTGCGCATAAAAAAAGCCTGTTCTGACCTAGAGTTCTGAAACCGTTCGACTCTGTTCGATCGGAGATCCCTCGTCGGATCAACAAATCATATAAAATCAAACAAATCCCACGTCGGATCAACAAATCATATAAAATCAAACAACCACGTGTGTGATGCAAACGTCGGTTCTCACGTCTCGATTGTGTGTTAAAGTTTCAGTTATCATATCTCGAAAGTGTAGTAAACCCTCGTGGTGAATTCTACATAGAATTCACCTTTGTAGATTGCTACGCGAGCAAGTGTACATGGGTCATATGACTCATTACGCGAGAAATTCATACCATCACATTCAGTTTCAATAAAAGGGTTTTTTATGCCTTCGAGGCTTATTCCCTAAAATCTGTGTTTTCATTTAATTATTTTCCCATCATCTTAATTTCGAATAATCGCAAATCCAGTGTTTTAACTCTTTTCTTGTGTGCAAGTAGGAAATTGCTATTTGCTAAAATATATTAATTCATTAAATTCATAACTAGGTGGTTGAACCATTTCAGGTAAAACCATCCCAAAATTATATAGGAAGTGCTCCGACTTGCAGAAGAGTGTTATCGAATGAAAAATCGAGAATTTTCTAAAAATTTCGAGACCAATTGAACTTCACAATGAATTTAATGAACTAGATACCAAATGTAATTTTTTTTCCGAAAAAGTCGTGCAACAATTACTTTTAAAATGTAAGCGATTACATGTGCATGTTTATGTGAAATAAATTTTTCAACGTTTCCACCAGTCGAAAATTTGCTTTGTTATATAGTAAAAAAATCCAATATAATGTACAAAAAGATTTTTCGAATTCTAAATTATGATTTAGTTGATAATTTTTCCGTGATTAGTTTATTTTAAATGAAGAAAATTTTATATGAATTTCATAGTAAAATGCGGACACAGTAAAGTATAAAATTTATGTTAACAAGATGCTAATCGTGCGCATAAAGTTTACTTGAAGTTTATGCTCACATGTTCTATCATGGTCTTTTCTCTTTTTGTAATTGTAAAGTATGAGGCGAAATCGATGCTTTCTTATCACATTTTGGCATTTTTCTTCTGTAAAACAATACTTTCAGCTGACGATGTAAACAAAGTGTGAACATAACCTTTAACGAAATTCAGAATTTCAGGATCGTATTATCAAAGGATTAAAAAATTGAAATTTAATTTATTTTACATTTAAAATTACTGAAATTCTTGCATTCATTTATTTTATTTCTTATCTAACCAAAAAAAAACATCATTCGTTCACAGAATCATGGTCAGAATAATTTTTTTGAAAAATTTTATTAGACGCGTAATATTTTCTATTAGATCACCCCTGAGATGTCTAAAAGATGATCATGACAATTGAAGTCACGCCAATAGAAAATAACACACAAAATGCTTTCACAGATTGGAAACAGAATTAATCATAAAATCCTTTGGGAAAAAATTTTATTCCGTTTCACACGATAGGTTCGGTGCACCTGTTTTGGCCACCGTAAGTCCTGTTGTGGCCACCAGCAATTTTCGTAATTTATTACGGTTCCGTTTGCTCTATTGCATTTTGACAAACGCAGTTTGTATGTATGACCGCTTCTGCTGCGCCATCTTCTCCCTATAGGAACAGAGAAAGATTTTTAGTAGACAACAACCCAAGTTCGACATACCTGTGAATGTACAAGTTTCAACATGTCGAGTTTTGTGCCTACAAGTTACGATTTGCGAACATAATGGATTTTTTGTTACCACTTAAAGAAAACTGCTGCATAATCGCATCGGATGCTTGTTGACGCATACGGTGACCATGCTGTGGGCAAAACACAGTGTTTTGAGTGGTTTAAGAAATTCAAAAGTGGTAATTTTTATGTGACGAACGAAGGTCGTGGAAAACCGCTGAAAAAGTTCAAAGACGATGAATTGCAAGCCTTACTCGATGAAGATGATTCTCAAACTCAACATGTACTCGCGGATCAGCTGAATTTATCTCAGAAAGCCGTCTCCCTTCGTTTGAAAGCAATGGGAAAAATTCAGAGTCGGAAAATGAGTTCCATATGAACTCAACGAAAGGCAGCAAGAAAATCGGAAAATCACCTGCCAAATTCTACTCGATAGATTCAAACGGAAGTCATTTTTCCATCAAATCGTGACAGGTGATGAAAAGTGGATCTATTTTGAGAATCTTAAGCGTCGGAAATTGTGGGTGAATACAGGCGAACCATCGACATCCAGTGCAAGACCCAATCGCTTTGGAAAGAAGACAATGCTGTGCGTTTAGTGGGATCAGAAAGGTGTTATCTACTATGAGCTGCTAAAACCTGGTGAAATTGTCAACACGAATCGCTACCAACAGCAAATGATCGATTTGAATCGAGCATTGCAAAAAAAACGACCGGAATATCGAAGAAGACAACACAAAGTGATTTTTCTTCACGATAATGCCCCATCACATGCAGCGAAACGGGTCAAGGAAACAATCCAGGCGTTCAGTTGGGAGCTACTGGCTGATGCCGCTTATTCTCCAGACTTGGCTCCGTCGGATGACCATCTGTTCGCATCGCTGGGCCACTCTCTCGCTGAACAACGATTCACTTAGTACGAAAACGTCCAAGAATGGCTGGATAACTGGTTCGCTTCAAAAGACGAAAACTTTTATTGACGGGGCATTCATCACCTACCGAAGAAGTGGGAAAAATGTGTAGAAAGCGAGGGAAATTACTTTGAATAAAGTACTTTTGACCATTTCCATATACCAGACGTGTGATTTTTTCAAAAATTTCCGGTTTCATACTTCTAGACCTGGTAAAAGATATGCCTAATCACAACAATCGAAACTAACAAAAATACGCAATGTTTTCCTTACATTTTTCGTGGTTTTCAAAGTAAGTACATACTTTTCTCATAAAACTATGGTAGATATGAGCAGTGAGAGGTTTTTTCTTCAACTTGATCACAAAGCCGGACCAAGAAAATTATTCTTAATAGTTAAACTATAGCAATATATGTATTGTCGTGACCTCCACACTGTTTTCAGAGACATCCATATTTTGATATATATTGTTATGAATATTATATTATAGTTAAATTAAAATATTACTGTAAAAAATTTCACTTTTTTTAGCTATATTGTAAGACTTTTAAGCATGAATTTCAAAACAGTGCTCTATATATTTTAAATATGAGGCTGAAAAATGCATTTGGTATACGTGGACATGCTTCAAACCCGTTTTTTGGCTATACATATAATGGTATTTTATTTTGATTTATGATCACATATTTATAATGTTTCTATGAACGAGATTAGGCGCGCGCTTGAGCGCGCGTGTTTCGTTTATAGAAAGTGAAATGAAAATTGAAATCCTCGCGCCAAGTCGAGAATACTCACGACTTGACGCTCACTTCATGCGTAACCAGTGTTTATGCAGGAAATGCATGTAAAGGTAACGCTATGAAGTTAGCCGAAATTCATGTCCTTTTTATAATAGGATAGTTTTACTAATATATCCTTTGGACATAAAAGTGCCCTGTTTGTAGAGAATCACTCATATATGTTATATTAAAAAAAAACCTTTTTTTGGAAACTGGATTTTGTCACCACTTTTATTCTGAGTCTACAGGGTGTCTAGCGTGTGAGAAAAAAGTGGAATAGTACGGGAATTTTATTGGTACGATAAATGTACAGGATTTTTTATTTGATGCTGAAATCTTTTATTCTCCTTGAATGCTTTAATAAAGTAGACAGGAGTTTTTGTTATATATTTGTTAATTTTCAAATATTGCGCGCGAAAACTGAGTATAAAGCTTGTATTATTAAAGTTTTTTCTTATATACTTTAATTTTAGAGTTTTCTTATACGTAGAGTAGAGTGAGGCGAAAAAGCCACGGGACGAAAAAGCCATTTGAATATAATTTCAGAAAAATTATGCTCAGCAATTTCGCAATGTGCTTTTTGAGATCGGCACTAGAGCGCGCACAAATGGCAATATGAATGAATATATCAGCCAACTTCACAGATCCTGTGAACAGTAGTTTGTAAAACACCACCTTTTCTCAAAATATTTTCTTAAGTTTTATTTTCTTTTAGCGCTTCAAATTTTTGTGAAAAAAATTTCTGGTGAATATTTTCTGAATAAAAATAGTGTTCTGAACGAGAAATATGGGTTCATTTTCCTCGTAATACACTTAATTCAGAATATTTTAGCAAAATCTCCGAAAATAGGTTATGGGGCGAAAAATCCAACCATACGGTGGGGCGAAAAAGCCACCTTATCTTAGTTCTTCGATTCTTTTTTTAGCAAAATGGTGCGAGTCTACAAGCGGAAACGAGAAAAACAAAACGTTTAAAGAGGTTTTGTAGAAAATGTAATATATTTAGCTAATTCATACACAGTGTGTCCCAAAAATAACCGAACTTTATATTTATATCATACAACATGCAGCGCCATCTATTAAAAACTTACAGCATAAAAAAGATACATTCATCCTCTTTCAAACGCACCTAACTTCATTTAAATCGGATGACAGATGTTAAAGTTACAGCCATTTCAATACAAGAAAAAGTGTGCTAATGTTACAAAACAAAAATGGAACAAAGAGCAAATATAAAATTTTGTGTTAAACTTGAAAAAAAATTCGCTGAGACATACGAATTGATGAAAAAAGTTTAAGGTGATGATTGTATGAGTCGTACTCAAGTTTATACGTGGTTTACACGATTTAAAAATGGTCGTGAGGATTTAAATGACGACCTAAGGCCAGGTCGTTCAGAAGCTAGTAATCGTGTTGAATTTGTGGAAAAAGTCCGTGAAATCATTGGTGTCGATGCAAATTTTACTACGATAATGTTGGCTGAGGAATTAAATACGAGTAAAAACACTATTTGGAGAATTTTAA
>CAJFCO010017741.1:24902-36718 GCA_904066015.1 Synergus gifuensis | reverse complement strand
CTCTCTCTCTCTCTCTCTCTCTCTCTCTCTCTCTCTGTCTCTCTCTTCTTTTCTATTCTAAATGATTTAAAGTTCGCGCGCATAATGAAAAAGCATTATGCGAATGATTATAATGCAATTTTAAGCGTGAAGCAGAGTTAGCTATAACCTAAGAACAAAGGATTAAATTTTTCTAATATCTATCAATGGACAGATAATAAACTTTGAATTAAGATCAACAATTAAAATAACATTTGACAAAAACTGGGGGTGTCAAATTTTACACAAATCTAATACCTTCTCTAATGAGAATGTAAAAAAAAATAGAAGCAGTTTCCCTTTAAGGTATTTCTTCGGTTTATGTTTATGATTTAAAGTGGAAGCTACTGACCTAGGCTAAATTCTTGACAAGGACGTTTTTCCTCATTCTGCTTGAAGCATTAAATTCTTTCATTGAGCTTACATGCTATTTTCTGAATGGAAGTGTTAAATAATGAAACAATTTTATCTATCTACTTTTTATTTTTTTAAAGTATAATTTACAAATTATGTAGCATACTAAATAAACATTAAAAAAAGTGTTTCTTAAATTTTAAAAACAGTTATAATATTATACTCTAATAATCTTAATTTTTAAAAGTTAAAGTACATTTCTAAAATAATTTTACTCCACCTTTTTCACCATACCACTTATTGGTTTGTAATTAACAATTCGATCATGTAAAATTAAGCAAAATGCTGATGGTTGCGGAGGAAAGTTTTCTTTTGCTTCAAACTCTATACGAATATCTACAGGCCCACTTTTTAAAGATTCATTTTGTTTTGTACAATCTATAACTATTAATGGGGCATATTCCAGAAATTGTTGCTTTGTTATAAAAGGCTGTGGCTCTTTACCATAATAGGCTGCTTGAAAATTTACAAACATGTCATACAATATAAAAATTGATTTCTATTAATATCAAGATTCATATTGCCATATGGATAACATTGAGAGTTCAAAAATAATTTTACATCAGATATATTACAATGATCAAAATAGCTTGTATTTCGAGTCGTATTATTTTTTCTATTTGTTTGAAAACCTAATATAATAAATCTCGGTTTTTCTAATTGAGTTGACGTTTTAAGAGCCCAAATGTTTTTTTTGTGTAGTCGGTAGCAATGGGTACTCATACAATTCCCAACTTCGAAAGCTCTCGTGTGGAAATCGCCAAATTTCTTCCTGGCTCCATTCTTGGGCCAAGCCGGGGGCCTCTAGCCTGGTCCTAGCTTGTAATTTATAATGGCGCGAGGTAGAACCCGGTCAGGCTAAAGTTCCTAAAAATGCTGACAGATGACGTTGAGTGTATTCTGTTTTCATTTTGAAGTATTTGTGCGTACTTAATTGTTTATTTCATACAGATTGTGCAATTATCGGTGTGATAACAGGACATGCACTTTTAAATATTGAAAATACCTAAAATAAAGAGTACGCTTAGAGTTAGGAGACATAGAGCAATCGCTAGTGTTAATTATTTACGTTTACGTGTTGAAAATGAAGGTAAGTAAATCAATCGTTAATTAACAAATATCATTTATCATGATAACCTTAAAATTTGATTTTATAATTTTCCTTCAAAAATATTATAATCAGATATTTATTCGTTTTGTAGCGGTATTCATTACTAAAAACTAATATAATGTATAATATTAATTTTAAGGAATAATTTTACAGCAAATAATGCAGATAGCGAAGATGAAACCGAACCTGGCGACAAAATCAATGAACCGGTAAATACAATGCCTATTGCAAATAATTGTATCAATGAAGAAAATGCTTCCAGTGAAAATGATGATCTTATTTGCAATGAGGTTTCTAGTACCACAGATTCTGACAGTGATTCCATACATAGTAACGGAATAGAGGAAAACATGGATTCAGGTAACAAGATAAATAATATAATCTAATTGAAAAAATTGTTTAACTTATTTTTCTTCAAAACTAATTCTTTTTTTTTAAGAAAAAATAGAGTATTCAAAATAAAAAAATTATCTTCACTTGTACTCTGTAAAAAAATCTTAATTTTTCTTTATTTAAACCTTAACAGATTGATGTCTCGAGAAAATCAATTGACCATGTTTGTAATTAAAATTTTTAACATAGTATAAACATGTTAATATTAATTTTCAGTTTCTGAAGAATCAAGCGATTCTGATGATGGATTCATTAATAGGATAGTTGAAGTACCTATGGAAAAACCCGATGAAGTTAAAGAACTGCGAACATGGGCAGTTACACGGGGTATAAAACACAACGATATAGACAAACTATTGAAGATATTTCGAACCAGAGTTTTTCCATAATTACCGAAAAAGACCAAGACTTTTTTGGGTACATCGTCAGCTGTTTATGAAATTAAAGATATGCTGGATTTAGATGGTTCCAGTGGAGAATACACTTATTTCGGTTTCAAGGAAGGTCTTGAGAAGTGTATCGATGTTAATGTCCACGAAAAGTCTACAATTTTCTTGCAATGTAATGCCGATGGAATTGATTTAACTAATTCAGGCGAAAAGGGATTTTGGGTACTTTCAGGAAGAGTTTTTTATAGACCCGATATATACAAACCATTTCCAATAGCAATTTATTGTGGAAATTCGAAACCTGCCAGTATTGACGAATACTTGGACGATTTTGTTAAAAAACTAAATGTGCTTCAGGTAAACGGTATTGTAATATCTAATAAACGATTTAATGTGCGGTTACATTGTTTTGTTTGCGATATGCCTGCTAGAGTGTTTCTCAAATGCACGAAAGGACACGGAGGTTATTTTGCCTGTGAAAGGTGTGAACATGGAGAATAGACATAAGGAGACCAAACTAGTGCATTCAAAAACACGCACTTTTCTGTTGCCACAAGTTCACACATACACATGTACAAAGTCACACGTACATATAGTACAGAACTTCCCGAGTGAGGCGTGTCATTCGCACTTTAAAAAAAATATGGCTGCCATTGTAAACATTATACTTGTAAATATATTACTTACCTCATCCATATTAGTTTAAAAATCGCAGTTTGAAGTGGCCTGTCAAAACAAAAACATTAATGGCAGCCATATTTTTTTTAAATTGCGAATGGCACGCTACACTCGGGAAGTTCTGTACTATATGTAAGTGTGATTTTGTACATGTATGTGTACGAACTTCTGGCAACAGAAAAGTGCACGTTTTTTGTGAAGTACATGCATTACAGTTTGGTCTCCTTATGCCTATACTCCATGGGTGTGAAGTAAAAGGAGAGCGAAAAAATCATGTTACAGAATATCCGCAAGTGGATTGTCAAATAAGGAGTGATAAATCTTTTAGAAGTCAGACTCAAAGTGGCCATCATAAAGGTCGAACTCCACTTTTGCGTATCAGGCCTATGTTGAATATGATATTTATATTCGTTTTAGATTTTATGCACCTGTTTTGTGTAGGGGTAATGGATCGTCTTTTGAATAGGTGGTTTATTCTGCCAGGTATGGTGAAAGTTGGTCAAGCTTTAAAAAATGAAGTAAGCAGAAGATTAATTCTTATTCGCAAAGGCATTCCTTTAAAGTTTCAAAGAAAGATTCGATGTTTAAAATCACTTAAGAAGTGGAAAGCAACCGAATTTCGGTTTTTCCTTTTATATTGTGGGCCGATAGTTTTATTAAATATAATAAAATTTGATTGCTATAAAAACTTCTTACTCCTACATGTAGCGTCATGAATTCTGTGTAATGACAAACTAATTGAAAAGTATTACGAATATGCCAAGCATATAGTCTTCTTTCTTTTTTTTTAGACCAATAATTATGGATAAGTTAGAACTTCATCCATTTTACCTAGTGGAATTTATAAAAAAGGGAAGGAAAATAGAAAGGACCCTCGATCTCGTGCCTATGAATTGGTTGCGTTACGACAAAGCAAAAAAGAAATTCTACGTCAAGTTCATGGATCCTCCCTACAACGCCAAAACCAATAAAATGTTATATACATTGATCAAAAGTGAATTAGAAGCTCCGGATCACTGGCAAGAGTATCCAGTGAAACTTCTTGGTCACGCAAGTTAGTATAAAATATTTCTATAAAAACGTAATTTGGTATGTAAGGCTAAAAAACTAAATTCACATGATCGGTCAGTTCTTCTAGCAGTATAAATATTATAGTTTTTTTTTTAAATTTTAATCCCAAAGATTCATGTATATGACACATTAAATATTTCACAAATGTAAGGAAAATAAGCACAAGAAGTTATATAAAAAAATTTAACATTTATCCACATAAATTTGAACTCCTGATCCACATGTCGTTTCTTCTAATAATTAATTTTAACAAGATTTTATGCAAAATGAAACTTTAGAATCTAGAAACGATAATGATGATGATTTTATGGAAAATAATGATAATGAAATATCATTTAAAACAGCTTCTGAAGACGCGGAAGATAATATGAAAATGCTGAATTCCTCACAGATAATGCATGATAATATTTCAAATGTTTATCTTAAAATGTTAGATGAAAAGAAAAAAGAACTAGATAATGTATATGGTGTTCGAAAATTATCTAAAGGAAAATTAATGATTGGTGATTCACCAATAAATTTTGAACAAAATGATGTTATAATCGGTAATCAAAGTTATCCTGCAACTAAAGGTTTATTTGAACTTTTGTTTAAGAAGGCACCAGAAGAAAATTATATTTTCTGCCCTCCGGCCAGAAAGCGTCAACTTCCCGACCGCTACGCTAAACGAAGTTGCCGCTTTCTGGCGTCGTCGAGCAGAAAAATAGTATACACACCTTGGCCAGTAAAAAAGGCGAAGCCTCGGTCGACAATTACATGTGATCAGAGGTTTTCTTTTTTACTGGCCTAGGTATGTAATATACTATAGTATAGTTGATCGTAAAAATTATGAAAATATTATTTCTTCAACAAATGCGCATAAGAAATATTATAAAGTTGATGGAGCTGTTCGCGAGAATAAAAGTTTAAAATTTCAAAATTTGATAGCGAAAGCAATTATCATCTCCTTCAAAATGTGCTAAAAAAATTGGAACTCGTTCTTCACTAGGTAAAGGATTAATACCAAAATATATGATTAGTGAAGAGGGTAAACAAATGGACTATATTTATTGGGATGATCCAAACGAGTTGGTAGATCGTTTACGTTTACTTTTAGCATCCCAGGCCGCCGGTAATCCTAGCCACACTAATGAGATAATATAAATAATTGAAGAACTACGTGAGGCAGGAATTAATTATTAACCGGTGCTTTGTTAAATCTACGTTATTCTCAAAATGAGTATCGATATGTTCGGACGTCATTTTCAACGAGCTGAGACTTCAAGTCGAGGACCTCCTGGTATTGGTTTTAATATTACCTCAAAAGGTAATTTCGACATCAATAAGAAAAAATTTTGTAACGTGGAAGACGCTGAAGAGGAATACGACGCAGTTAATTTAAGACTTGTACAACGTATTGTTCAAAGCGAGATCCGAAATCTGTATCAGGTTACGACATCTATGCGTAACGAAATTGATAATAATAATATTTTGTTGTGAAATCTTGAAGAATCAATAAACGAGAAAATTAAAAATCTTAAAATTGATACTCAACAAGACTTATGTACTTATAACGGACAGCTTATTGATAATATATACGCTCGATTAAACGCACTTGAAAATGGACATGGAAAAGCTGCAGTTGGTGAAAGAGTTGCATAAGCCTGCTAGAAGAAACTACCCTCGTTAACATGTAGATATTCGTGGAATTGATGAAACTTGGCAAGCCGATCTTGTAGAAATGCTTCCATATGAGAAAGAAAACCGAGGATATAAATTTATGCTAACCATCATCGACATTTTTTGAAAATTTGCTTGGGTTGTGCCTATAAAATCCAAGAAGGGTGAAGATGTAACTGCTGCTATGAAATCTGTACTCATTCAAGGTCGCGTTCTAAAGAATTTGCATCTAGATCAAGGCAAAGAATTTTATAACTCGCATTTTGTAAATCTTATGAAACAATATAATATAAATATTTACTCAACATTTAGTAATTTAAAAGCATCAATATGTGAGCGTTTTAATCGTACTTTAGAAAATAAAATGTGGATGCAATTTAGTTTGCAGGGTAGTTATAAGTGGCTAGATATTTTACCTGATTTAATTTGCTCTTATAATGATACAAAGCATCAAACTATTAAAATGAAACCAAAAGATGTGACAGTTGTAAAAAAAAAGTTGTAACTGAATGTGTACAAAAATTTTAAAATTAAATCTGCATTTAATAAAACAAAGTTCAATGTAGGAGACAAAGTACGTATCAGTAAATTTAAACATGATTTTGAAAAAGGTTATACTCCAAATTGGACAACTGAAATATTTACAGTAAGTAAAAGCTACTGAACCTGTTACTTATCTTCTTAAAGATCATCAGGAGAAACCTATTGCTGGCAGTTTTTATGAGCAAAAACTTGCTAAAGTAAAAAATTCAGATGTCTACTTAGTTGAAAAAATACTCAAGAAGCACAATAATAAATTTTTTGTAAAGTGGTTAGGGTTTAATGATTCTCACAATAGTTGGGTAAATAAATCTGATTTGTAAATTTCTGTATTTTATAATTTTTTTATTAATTAAGTTAAATATTTTTTACATATACAAGTTTTTTTTCTTGTTCACATCCCTTTTAATTGAAGTAAAAGCTAAAGCACATATAAGAAACTTAAGTTTATAAAAATTACAAAAGATCATATTTATTTTAATTAAAAAATTTTTTTACATAAATCTACCTCCTAAATATTTTATTTGTGGAACTTTTTTGCATACATCTTCAGATAAATGTTTCAGATGAAATGTAATTAATTCTACAAATAGTATTTTAAAATTAAAAGATTCTTCCAATATACATTTTTTTTCTGATTTTTTCATTAAAGTTTTATAATTTTTTTTCACAAACAACTGAATTTCTTTTGCACTAAAAACTTCACTTTTACACCAAACAATTTCTGCAATAGTATCACGGATACAGTCATACAAGCATTGAATTGGTAAAGCTGATAAATCTTGAATATGTTGATCAATGCATTGAATGAGATTTTTTAAGACTTCAAAAGTAGTTTCTTTCATTAAGAATGGATAATATAAATCCTTGCATCCAGTTTGTTCTAATATAATAGTTTTACTTCCACAGAAAAGTTCAAAGCGTATCTGGAAACTTCCACAGTTGTTAACTCCTTTAGATACATCCTCGTTGAAAAATTCATTAATTGAAACAAAATAATTTTTGAAGGTTTTCCAATCCTGAACACTTAACGAAATACTGCATCGGGGGTGACTTGATACCAATTTTAAAACTTTATTTAACTTTCCAGTATTGTTGAATTCCACACCAACGATGCCTTTTTTTGTAAACGATGAATTTAAATTGTATGAAGTTGCAAGAATTACTTAATTTTTCGGTATGTAAGACATTGTTTTTTTATGGTTGCACAAATTCAATCGAATTATATTCACCTCCAATATATTTGAAACCCAATTTAATTTTATTGCACAAATCCTTCATTTGATGAAGTAAATTTTGATCTTCACTGAACACTTTCACCATTCTTGGTGGTAAAAACACAGAGAATTCATTTTCAATGTCGACTGTGATTCTCTGGCCATATTTTGTTTTTACTTGCTTTATATCAGTAACCAAATAAACTCTATTCACAACCAGTTCATTCAATTTCTTCGTTGGCAGGAAATTCTTCTTGGCTTGTCCAGCTTCATTGAGTTTTCTGAAGTCCATTTTCGTTTTTACAGATATTTAGATGCTTGAAATCCTTTGTTAAAATTCGAAGTCTAACTACACCTTGAATTGCTCCTTTAATTTTTTGAATATTAAGCAAAAAAGCGTTAAGACGAATCTGATATTCTTTTTGTTACTAAGAATATATTTATTACATCCTGGAAGGGCATACTACTAGTAACCGGTAGCAAAAATTCCAGGGATACGCGCGCTTTCAAATACTCAGAAAAGCCGCTTTTCTAATTAACAGACCTACAAAATTTCATGGCATTTCTCATGAAAAATAATTCTGCGAAAAAACTTGATTCCAGATACGTGTCATATTAAAGACTTCATTTTTTTAGGGCGGACGTTATGTCATTGTTTTGAGAACTCACACGTATAATGAAAAAAAAATGTTTATTTTAACACTAACCGCTCATGCCAGAGTTTCTCCGTGTATTGTGAAAAAGTTTCTGGTAGAGTTCCACTAATTTTTTTTTATTTCCATTTTATTTTTTTCTGGGTCTGAAGACTGAACACTCTGACCCGAGATATCTGGTTAGGGTCTAAAAAAAACCCTGTACCGAGATATTCGAGTCGGATCTAAATAACTCGACTCGAAATATCCAGGTCGGATTAAAAAAATTCAAGCCGACATTTTGGGATCAAGTTTTGCAGTTTAAAGTCCCCTGAAATTCCTTAAAATATTACTCAACATGTCTTAAAATATTGGTAAGTCCTTTAAGACACCTTAAAATTTCTTCAAAACTTAGAAAATTCATAAAATTCCTTTGAATGACTTAAAATCCTTTTATATCTCTAAATCTCAATAAATTTCGAAAAATCTCTTTAAATTCTTTAACATTGTTTTAAATGATATAAAATCTCTTCAAAACACTTAAAATACCTAAAATTAAAAAAAAAATTGATATCATCAAATGTACTTACCTTAAAATTGAAAATAAAATGTTTATTTAAGGATACAAAAAATTTTTGAATTTCAAATTGAAATCATGTTGTATTTGAAAATAATTAATTGTCAATGCAATATTTGCCGCGCGTTGTAGCGCACTTATAAATCTATAATATTGCTTATCACACAATAAGTATGTTTGCAGCAGTTTTCTTATAATAAAAATGTTATGATTTATCTGAGAATATTTAAAATTACTTTATAATGTGTTTCTAAAACTTCAATACTAGATTGAAGTTTCACGCCTAGGATTGTGTTAATTCGTATAAGCGGTTTTCGTACTACAAAAAAGGGAGGATAAGAGCTACGCCTATAGAGTCTCACCCCAACGAATCAACACCCCAACTCATCAGACACCCCATGGATAAGTGATTTTCCATGGTGAACCCCCACGTGAGATCCTAATGTCCAGCACCTGGTTACATGACACTTTTGAGAGGCTAAGAGTTCCCCGTAACATCCGGATATTTATTTCTATTGTTTTCTATCTATATACCTATTAATTCTCACCAGAGTGTGAAATCTATTGTGATCAATGTAGTAAGTTTTCAAATACTCTTCCATACAGGCAAACAGTACATTTAATGTTATGTATTTATAACATACAAAACTAGTAGTGAATTCGATCTCGGGTGTTCCTTTTAACTACATTTATATTTTTTTTGTGCTTATTTGTTGAGCACTGCTTTCTTGTATCAAGTTCGAATTATGCTAGTATTACTTTAATTAATTAATAATTCGTCTCCAAGCAAGGAATCTTTCTTTCCTTTACATAAGATTTGAATTTTGTTTATTTGAGAAGTTATAGTCGAAAAATCAATTTTACAAAATTTGTAATATATATGTACATAAAAATTTTTTAATTCAATGTTTTGAAAAATCCTTTAGTACATTTGCAGATATTGGTTGTGCAAATAAGCCCTACAAATGTCATCAATTTATCTACAACTATCCTAATGTTATAGTAGTGACCAAAAACGGCGATACACACACATGTCCAGACAACTGATTAGATCGTTGTATTAGACATTTATCAACGGAAGAAACATATTTAATAACAACTGTATTTTACCTTTTAAAGACACAAAATCTATTCTTCTGATTTTTTTTCTTATCTCACGTCCTTTGGCTTAAAAAGTAAGTTAATCATATTCCAATACCATTTTCCTTATTTAAAAAAGAAATTTTGTCTCCCACCAGAAAAAGTTCAGAAGAAAGTTTACCAATCTTTGTAAAAGCAACAATTTTTATATCTAAAATTTTTTTCGTATCGCTTATTTTTCCTAAAAATTTTAATTTTCAATTTTTTAAGATAATTTCAAAAGTTGTTGAAGACATTCTTGTAGAGCTTTTAAAAACTAATTTTTTTCTTCTCTTGAGTTTTTTTCTTTATTAAACCTTCAAAAAAGTGGTCTAAAAAATTTTAAAGTAAAATCTAACTTTTTGGATATTTATCGGAAATGGTAGGCTAAGTCGTCTTTTTTTTTACATCCTTATAAAGTATGCCAATAGACAGACACCGAAGTAAAAACTATTTTTGCTCTCTCAGGGGGCCTCAAAATATAGAGACGCTTTCACATAAAACCAATACCTTCTCATTGATAATGAGAATGTAAAAACTAGCTGTCGAGTTGCATCAACTTTTGTGGTCATTCAATGAGCATTTTTTTTGTTGTAAATATGATTTACTTCCTCATTATACTTGAGTTGCGCCCGTGCAGAAATGGCCGCAATTAGCCCTATTTAAAATAGAGTTCTGACGAGGCCCTGGTCGGCATTTCTATTTTCGATAAAAATATTTTAATATTGTTGGGCATTTATGGGACAATGATACAGTAGTAATATCTCATTAATACCAATTTATTGATAGTGAAACAGGGCACTGAAGAGTTTTTCACGTTGAAACCAAACATCGGGTAAAAATAGGGAATCACAAAATTTTTCACACTTGATTATTTATGCAAAAATAAAAGATGGTTATATTTATACGTATATTGGAAAATTTAATAATTTGTATATTGTTAACAAACACGGAAAAATATATTTCTAGGAATTCTAAACAGCCTGTGTGGAAATTTTGGTCGGGGCCTAGTCAGTGCACAGTCGAGGAGCCCAGCTTTAAGCTTGGCTTTGGTCGGGCTTTCTGGCTGGGATCCAACCAGAAACATCACGCTCGCTTATCCAGCCCCCGACCAGGGAGCCCAGCCGGTCTATGGTCGGGCTACCCGACCATGGCCCCATCGAGATTAAACGGTATTCTAGCTTATAAAAAGGAAAATTTTATAAATCTGAATTCACTTTTGTATTAAACCTTACAATTTAAGGAAAAGATATGAAGTAAAAGGAGAAACTAAATCTACGTTTTTTACATCATCATCGTTCCTACGGCGAAAACTGTGAAGTAGAAGATTTAGATTAGTTTTCTACAACAAATTACAATAATTTTTTATCATTTTAGTTAAGTAGTAAAATCTTATGTTTACAAAGTAGATACTTAAATTTTGATTATTTGAGAAGTTATATACAAAAAATTAATTTTCTAAAATTATAATAAAGCACAACTTTCTTATTTTTCAACGAAATTCATTAATCTTATAGTTCAATCGATTTCTCGACGCAAGGAACCTTTATTTTCCTTACGTCAGCTTCGAATTTTGAATATTAGAGAAGTTATAGTTGAAAAACTAATTTTTCAAAATTAAATAAAACCATAACTTTGTTATTTTTCAATGGAATGAAATAATATTATAGACCAATCGATTCGTTTCGATGCAAGGAACATTTATTTTCCTCACGTCAAGTCAATATTTTAATTATTTGAAAAGATATAATCAAAAAATTAATATTTGAAAATACAATTAACCATAACATTCTTATTTTTTAATGAAATGCATTAATCATATAGGTCAATCGATTCGTCTCCACACAAGGAATCTTTATTTGCCGTACATCAGCTTTCAATTTTGAATATTTGAGAAGTTATAGTGAAAAAATGAATTTTATGAAAATTATAAAAGTACACCAAACTTGTAAAATTAAATATTTTTTTAAACCCTTGTAAGAAATTCAACTAGGTATA
>CAJFCO010017741.1:0-13402 GCA_904066015.1 Synergus gifuensis | reverse complement strand
GTATTCAATCCCGGTTGTAAATTGCGAAATATAAGACAACTGACGTTATTGGCGTGGGGAAGCTTTCTCAGAACGAAGTAAAAATGCGAAAGATAGGGGTTTTATGGTCGGTGATAATTTTTAAATTGTGTCCTTCCAAAAATAGCCGAAAATATCGAACTGCCTCATAAATGGCCGTGAGTTACGGTAATAAGTACTGTACGAGCGCTGAGGAGGAGTAAACTTCCTGGAGAAGAAAGCCAAAGGTCTCCAAGAACCAGATATCATTTGTTCCAGAGAAGCTCCCATGCCAGAGTCAGAGGCATCTGTAACAAGTCGAGTCTCAGCCTTAATAGAAGGATGAGTAAGAAGAGTAGCATTGGATAAGTCATTTTTTATTTTCTCGAATGACTCTTCTGCATCGGGAGTCCAGGCGATTTCTCGTTTGTCATTTTTGCGAGTGTCGTGTAAAAATTGGTTTAAAGGTGCTTGAGTTTAGGCCGCATGCGGGATACTTCGTCGATAAAAGTTGGCTAACCCTAGGAACCTACGCAATTCAACAATCGTGCGGGGTTTAGGAAACTTCAATATGGCTTGGACCTTTTCCAAAGTTGGTTTGAAGCCTTCACCATTTATGGTGTAGCCAAGGAATTCCAATTCGCTCTTACCGAATTGGCATTTGTTAAGGTTAAGGCGCAGTCCACAACCTTTCAACCGTTGGAAAACTATGCGCAGATGTTTCTTGTGTTCCTCAAGATTAGCGGAAGACACAAGAACATGGTCGATATAGGCGAACACGAAATCTAGGTCACCGAGAGCCTGGAAAATGTATCGCTGGAAAGTTTGTCCAGCATTTCGCAAACCAAAATTCATCATGGGATATTCGTAGAGGCCAAACGGAGTGATGACTGCGGTCTTACAAATATCCTGAGCTGCAACAGGAATCTGATTATAGGCTTCATGCAAATCCAATTTCGAAAATATGGTCATTCCATGCAGATTTGCCGCAAAATCATGCAAGTGAGGTACCGGATATTTATCCGGAACGATCACTGCATTTAAACGGCGATAATCGCCACAAATCCGCCACGTGCCGTCTTTTTTAGCAGCCATATGAATTGGCGATGCCCATGGACTACTTGACGGTCTGCAAATACCTAAATCAAGCATATTTTGAAACTCTTTTTTGGCAATGGCCAATTTTTCAGGTGACAAGCGTCTAGCACGCTCTGAGACGGGTGGACCGTTAGTGAAGATACGATGTTCGACTCCCTGAACCTTAAGCATTGAATCCTGCGCAACATTAGTAATCTCTAGGAAATCTGACAAAATGTCGGAAAATACTGAAGATCGATCAATCGGGCTGATGCCGAATATGGTTGTATCTTTTAAAAACCAGAGGTGCTAAGGCCTGTCGAAGTATCCACCAAACGAGATTCGTGTAACACTGGAACGAGTTGAAAATGAGCGAGAAAATCAGCACCCAAAATAGGGTTAGGAACAGCAGCGACACAAAAATTCCAAGGGAATTGACGACGAAGTTTTAAATGAAGGGTTGCGCGTTTCTCGCCGAAAGTTGCGATCGGTGAATTATCGGCCGTAAATAGGACAGTATCGGTAGCTAAGGCTTTCGCTTTCTTATTTACAGGTAGGATGGAAACATCAGAGCCGGTATCTACCAAAAATACTAATCCGGAACTACAATCTCGGACATGGAGGCGTTTAGAAAGAGAACGGCCTGTGGTGGTTGCCTCCGTACGTACAGGCTTGGCTAGTTTTCCTTCTGAGGAGGAAAGGGCTTCCAATCACAAGGCTGATTACATTTGTGTGCCTTTTTACCGAAACGAGAGTGATAATAGCAAAAACGTTTTGAATTTCTACTTGAAGAACGTGCACGATTTCCCTCGTGAGGACCTGAACGAGAACTAGCACGAGATCGGCTCGATGTGGCTTCGAGCTTGTCCAATCTTTGAATAATCTGACGGAGCATAAGCTCGAGAGAGTCAGAATTAGGGGTAGTTCGCGCGACCGCTGCCGATTGTTGATTCGCTGTGGATCCAACCGAAGTTTCAGAAACCTGCAAAGCGTTAGGTTGGTATGTTTCGATAATTTTGTCAGCCATTTCGGCTAAATCCTGTAAATTCGCTAAATTTCCAACGGAAAAAACGGCTCTGACGTGAGCAGGTAATTGTTCAAGAAAGACGGATTTCATAATAGTGTCACTGCACTGATCTTGATTTAGATTCGAATTAATATTTCTAAGTGGGTTTAAAATATAAGACGGTTTTCCAGAGTTCAAACCATCTCCCTTAAGAAGCTGGCGCAGATAGGCTTCGGCAGAAATTGCAAAAGAAGATATAATTCTGTTCATAATTTGAGTATATAGGTCCGGATCATTAGGCAAAAATCGCGGAATACGCGGATATCGGTAAGATTCGACACGATTTGCGTGATCCCCAGCAAGTTCACCTGCGCGGACACCTGGTTGTACGTTATTTCCAGGGTTAGACATGATGGAATATTTAAAAATCACGTAGATCTCGTAAAATAATATACCGTAGTATAGGAGCTCTGAGATCATTCAAAATCGCGATACTTGGCTGGTTTCTAAACGTCAATCTGAGTTGGAATTCAAAGCCTCAACTATTATTATTATGAGAATATTCTGACACATTTCTATGGTTCCTAAAAGTCAATTTGAGTTGGAATGCAAAGCCTCAACTCGATGAGACTTGATAGTGACCGTTGAGCACCATGAAAGTGATTCGAAAATTGTCTTTTTCCACGATAATCTTGAAAACAGTTTTTTTCAGGCAACTTTTTCAAGAATTGTTATGAGAATATTCTGACTCATATGGATGGTTTCAAAACGTCAATCTGAGTTTGAATTCAAAGCCTCAACTCTATCAGACTTGATAGTGACCGTTGAGCACCATGAAAGCGATTCGAAAATTGTCTTTTTCCACGATAATCTTGAAAACAGTTTCTTGCGGGCAACTTTTTGAAGAATTATTATGAGGATATCCTCACTCATTTGTATGGTTCCTAAACGTCAATCTGAGTTGGAATTCAAAGCTTCAAATCGATCAGACTTGATAGTGACCGTTGAGCACCATGAAAGTGATTCGAAAATTGTCTTTTTCCACGATAATCTTGAAAACAGTTTTTTTCAGGCAACTTTTTCAAGAATTATTATGAGAAAATTCTGACTCACTTGGCTGGTTTCTAAACGTCAATCTGAGTTGGAATTCAAAGCCTCAAATATAGCAGACATGATAGAGACGGTCGAGCACCATGAAAGCGATTCGAAAATTGTCGTTTTCCACGATAATCTTGAAAACAGTTTTTTCCAGGCAACTTGTTGAAGAATTATTATGAGAATATTCTGACACATTTGTATGGTTCCTAAAAGTCAATCTGAGTGGGAATTCAAAGCCTCAACTCGATCAAATTTAATAGTGACCGTTGAGCACCATGAAAGCGATTCGAAAATTGTCTTTTTCCACGATAATCTTGAAAACAGTTTCTTTCAGGCAACTTTTTCAAGAATTATTATGAGAAAATTCTGACTCACTTGGCTGGTTTCTAAACGTCAATCTGAGTTGGAATTCAAAGCCTCAACTATAGCAGACATGATAGAGACGGTCGAGCACCATGAAAGCGATTCGAAAATTGTCGTTTTCCACGATAATCTTGAAAACAGTTTCTTGCGGGCAACTTTTTGAAGAATTATTATGAGGATATCCTCACTCATTTGTACGGTTTGTAAACGTCAATCTGAGTTGGAATTCAAAGCCTCAACTCGATCAGACTTGATAATGACCGTTGAGCACCATGAAAGCGATTTGAAAATTGTCTTTCCACGATTATCTTGAAAACAGTTTCTTTCAGGCAACTTTTTGAAGAATTATTATGAGGATATCCCAACTCATTTTGATGGTTCCAAAACGTCAATCTGAGTTGTAATTCAAAGCCTCAACTCGATCAGGCTTGATAGAGACCGTGGAGCACCATGAAAGCGATTTGAAAATTGTCGTTTTCCACGATAATCTTGAAAACAGTTTTTTGCAGGCAACTTTTCGAAGAATTATTATGAGGTTCTCCTAACTCATTTGGCTGGTTCCTGAAAGTCAATCTGAGTTGGAATCCAAAGCCTCAACTCGATCGGATTGATTAGTGATTTTTGAGCACCATGATAGTGATTCGAACTTTGTCGTTTTCCACGATAATCCTGAAAACAGTTTTTTTCAGGCAAGTTTTTCAAGAATTATTATGAGAATATTCTTACACATTTGTATGGTTCCTAAAAGTTAATCTGAGTTGGAATTCAAAGCCTCAACTCTATCAGACTTGATATTGACCGTCGAGCACCATGAAAGCGATTTGAAAATTGTCGTTTTCCACGATTATCTTGAAAACAGTTTCTTGCAGGCAACTTTTTGAAGAATTATTATGAGGATATCCTAACTCATTTGAATGTTTCCAAAACGTCAACCTGAGTTGGAATTTAATGCCTCAACTCGATCAGAGTTGATAGTGACCGTTGACACCATGAAAGCGATTAGAAAATTGTCGTTTTCCACGATAATCTTGAAAACAGTTTCTTTCAGGCAACTTTTTGTAGAATTATTATGAGGATATCCCAACTCATTTTGATGGTTCCTAAACGTCAATCTCAGTTGTAATTCAAAGCCTCAACTCGATCAGGCTTGATAGAGACCGTGGAGCACCCTGAAAGCAATTTGAAACTCGTCTTATTCCATGATAATCTTGAAAACAGTTTTTTTCAGGCAATTTTTTCAAGAATTATTATGAGAATGTTCTGACTCATTTGGATGGTTTCTAAACGTCAATCTGGGTTGGAATCCAAAGCCTCAACTCGATCGGATTGAATAGTGATTTTTGAGCAACATGAAAGCGATTCGAAAATTGACTTTTTCCACGATAATCTTGAAAACAGTTTCTTTCAGGTAACTTTTTGAGGAATTGTTATGAGGATGCCCTAACTCATTTGAATGTTTCCTAAACGTCAATCTGAGTTGGAATTTAAAGCCTCAACTATAGCAGACATGATAGAGACCGTCGAGCACCATGAAAGCGATTCGAAAATTGTCGTTTTCCACGATAATCTTCAAAACAGTTTCTTTCAGGCAACTTTTTGAAGAATTATTATGAAGATATCCCAACTCATTTTGATGGTTCCAAAACGTCAATCTGAGTTGTAATTCAAAGCCTCAACTTGATCAGGCTTGATAGAGACCGTGGAGCACCATGAAAGCGATTTGAAAATTGTCGTTTTCCACGATAATCTTGAAAACAGTTTTTTGCAGGCAACTTTTCGAAGAATTATTATGAGGTTATCCTAACTCATTTGGTTGGTTCCTGAAAGTCAATCTGAGTTGGAATCCAAAGTCTCAACTCGACCGGATTGATTAGAGATTTTTGAGCACCATGATAGCGATTCGAACTTTGTCGTTTTCCACGATAATCTTGAAAACAGTTTTTTTCAAGCAACTTTTTCAAGAATTATTATGAGAATATTCTAACACATTTGTATGGTTCCTAAAAGTCAATCTGAGTTGGAATTCAAAGCCTCAACTCTATCAGACTTGATATTGACCGTCGAGCACCATGAAAGCGATTCGAAAATTGTCGTTTTCCACGATAATCTTGAAAACAGTTTCTTGCAGGCAACTTTGTGAAGAATTATTATGAGGATATCCTAACTCATTTGAATGTTTCCAAAACGTGAACCTGAGTTGGAATTCAAAGCCTCAACTCGATCAGACTTGATAGTGACCGTTGACACCATGAAAGCGATTCGAAAATATTCTTTTTCCACGATAATCTTGAAAACAGTTTCTTTCTGGCAACTTTTTGAAGAATTATTATGAGGATATCCTAACTCATTTCAATGTTTCCTAAACGTCAATCTGAGTTGTAATTCAAAGCCTCAACTCGATCAGACTTGATATTGACCGTCGAGCACCATGAAAGCGATTCGAAAATTGTCGTTTTCCACGATAATCTTGAAAACAGTTTCCTGCAGGCAACTTTTTGAATAATTATTATAAGAATATTCTGACCCATATGGATGGTTTCTAAACGTCAAGCTTAGTTGGAATTCAAAGCCTTAACTTGATCAGGCTTGATAGAGACCGTGGAGCACCATGAAAGCGATTTGAAACTCGTCTTTTTTCCCATTATTCTTGAGAACTAGTTTTCAAGAAAAATTTTTATTTTTTATTCCTAAGATATTTTTACTCTTATGGCTCCTTTCTACAACTGAATGCGAGTTGAAAAAAGGCTCAACTCGTTCAGACTTGACTTGTACAGATCATTTTCCTAAAGAAGAAGATCGAAAAATATTCATAGATTCTTTATTTCTTATCAGGATTGATTGATACTGCCTGGATGTGTTTATGGGGTTGTTCTGATAAAAATCCATAGCCGGTAGTCTAGAATAAAAATCATCCTGGCACAGAGTTCAAGTTTTTCGAAAAATGAACATTTTCCTAAAGGGGAAGTTCGAAGAATATTCACAGAGTCTTTATTTCTTATCAGAAATGATTGGTACTGCCTGGATGTGTTTATGGAGATGTATTGATAAAATCCCATAGCCTGAAGTCTGTTAAAAACAAATCATCGGTAAAGAGAGTTCAATTTTCTCGAAAAATGAACATTTTCCTAAAAGAGAAAATCGAAGAATATTCACAGAGTCTTTATTTCATATCAGAAATGATTCATACTGCCTGGATGTGTTTATGTGGATCTTCTGATAAAAATCCATAGCCTGAAGTCTACAAAAAAAACTCATCCTGGCACAGAGTTCAATTTCTTCGAAAAATGAACACTTTCCTAAAAGAGAATATCGAAGAATATTCAGAGAGTTTATATTTCTCATCAGGATTGATTGTTACGGATGTAACAATGGATGTGTTTATGTGGATGTTCTGATAAAAATCTATAGCCTGAAGTCTAGAAAAAAAAATCATCCTGGCACAGAGTTCAATTTTTTCGAAAAATGATCATTTTCCTAAAAGAGAAAATCGAAGTATATTCACAGATTCTGTATTTCTTATCAAGATTGATTGATACTGCCTGGATGTGTTTATGGGGATGTATTGATAAGATCCCATAGCCTGAAGTCTACTGAAAAAAATCATCTGTGCAGAGAGTTCAATATTTTCGTGAAATGATCATATACATAAATAAGAAAACACGAAAATTATTCACAGTCTTTGCATACACTGAAACCTCAATATGAGTCCCCTATATTTCTGTAATTCTAACAAGTTGGATTGCTCCCAAACATAGATGAGGTAAGGTGAGGAGTCGAGTAGGGTACACTGGTACATACGCCGCTGACTTATGACCTGCACGTTCCCTTGATATGTGTCTGCTGACAGAAATATAGGGGACTCATATCGAGGTTTCAGTGTATTATCGGAAATGATTGATAATGTCTTACATTTATTCGAATAATGATATTTTTTTCAAAAAATGAGATAGAAATTTATTTACATTGTCTTTCCAGCTTTCGAGAATTGATTTCTAATGCGTTGATGGGTTTGATCGAGTGTTAGGGGTGAATTATGTAGCCTAACGTTTCTCTGAAAAAATAAACAACACAATAACTTTGCATTTTGTGGAATTAGTTTTTTTTTTTCGATATTTACAAGTTTGGAAAATCTTTACATCTTCTTTAGCTATATGTAAGTTTAAAAATGTTTTTTTATCTATTTATCAGTCATTATCTTCCATTGATCGTATTTTTCTTCCATTGTTTTCTTTTTATATACATTTTTTTAGATAATATTTATTCATTATGTGTGTTAAATAATTTATTATAACTTATTATAAATTATTAGTTAGTTCAAGATATGTTTGAATGCTTTTTTGCTTCCTCATAGAGGAAGCTTTGTGGTGGTGACAAAATCCAGTTTCCTAAAAAAGATTTTTTGCAACATATTTTAATGTCAATATATCTAACATGAAGTCCTGAAAAATTGTCTGGGTGTGTGCGTGTGTGTGTGTGTGGATGTATGTCACGATCCAGCAATTTCTTGAAAACGCGTAGAGATAAATTGATGAAATTTTGCATAGTTATTTCATTATACATCCAGTTGAATTTCTTACAATGGTTTAACAAAATATTTAATTTTACAAGTTTAATGTACTTTTATAATTTTCTTAAAATTCATTTTTTCACTATAACTTCTCAAATAATCATAATTCAAAGATGATGTAAGGAAAATGTAGATTTCTTGTGTCGATACGAATCGATTGACCTGTATTATTAATGCATTTCATTAAAAAATAACAAAGTTATGGTTAATTGTATTATCAAAAATTAATTTTTCGACTATAACTTTTCAAATAATCAAAATTTTGACTTGACGTAAGGAAAATAAATGTTCCTAGTATCGAGGCGAATCGATTGGTCTATAATATTATTTTATTTCATTGAAAAATAACAAAGTTATGGTTTTATTTAATTTTAAAAAATTAGTTTTTCAACTATAACTTCTATAATATCCAAAATTCGAAGCTGACGTAAGGAAAATAAAGGTTCCTTGCATCGAGACGAATCGATTGACCTATAAGTATTGTGGTAAATGGAATTAAGTTGGTTTTCACTTAGGATTATGGAGAATATAAAAGATTGAGTTCAATGAAATGTAAAAGACTTGGTACAGAGGAACAGAAAAAAAAAACGTAAGTAAGATAAAAGAAGATGCGCGAGAGCAAGAAGGCAGAAAACGGAAGTGTAGTAGTATTTAACAGAAGTATATAGTTACAAAACAGGGAAAGGAAATATATGACCATTAAAACACTAGAGATCTCAATACTAGGGACTTTTCACAGTCAATAGTTTCAACACTCCCACCTTGACGCATCGGAAAGTCCATTTCACTTCACTGTCTTTATTACACTCCCGCAACTGCGGTCTCCTTCGCTCTTTTCATAGCTTTATTATTCCAGGCCCGATTTGTCACGAATATGCAGCATATCTCGTTGACGCTGAAAAGTTTTCCGAGTGAGCGGCTTCGTGAATATGTCCGCTTGCTGATCGCTGGTAGGAACGTACTCCAGTGCAAACTTCTTTGCTGCATACATCTCACGTATAAAGTGATACTTGATGTCAATATGCTTGCTCCGTTTATGAAACTCCGGGTTTTTAATTAATCGAAGTGCACTTTGGTTATCAATGCAGAGTATAGTCATCTGAGTGGTAGGAGTCAAATCCTGGAGCAATGTTTTTGCCCAAATCAGTTCTCTGATCGCATGACAAGCTGAGACATACTCTGCCTCTGTAGTTGAGAGTGTCACTGTTCTTTGTCGCTCTGATTTCCATGTATGTATTGATGAACCGAGTTTCAAAATATAGCCTGTAGTGGATCTCCTGGTCTTCGTGTCACCCGCGTAGTCCGAATAGCTGAATACGACGATCTTCTCGTCGCTCCCACTGTCGAAGTAAAGTCCATGTCGTGTTGTACCCTTAAGATACTTTAAGATCCGTTTAACATTGTTCCAGTGTGCCTTCGACGGTTTTTCTAGGTATTGACTTGCTTTGTTCACCGTATACGTAATGTCTGGTCTCGTGGCTATAGACAAGTACATCAGACTGCCAATCTCCTGTCGGTAAGGCGCGTTAACAACCTCCTCGTTGTCGCTTGCTGTGTTCTCTGATTCATGCTGCCTGTCTGCTGGAATGGCCACTGAGTTTGCGCTCTCCATCCTAAAACGCTCCAAAATACGATTTGTGTACGCCTCCTGGTGCACGAATATTGCCCCGTTCAATTGTTGTTCGACCTGCAATCCAAGAAACATGTCTGCTGGATCAGTTGTAACCTCGAATTCCTGTCGTAGTTCCTGCAACAATGATGCAATTTTCTCCTCATCTGCTGAAGCAATTAGTCCGTCGTGGATGTATATTGCGAGAATCAGTCTAGTTTGGCCTTCGCCCAATGTGAAAACGCATGAGTCAGCTGCCGTCATCCGTAACTGGAATTTATTTAATGTATTGATAAACTTTTTGTTCCAGCAGCGTGAGGCTTGTTTCAAGCCGTACAAACTGCGTTTAAGCTCGCATACGCGTTTCGTCCCGTCATCGTAGCTTTCAGGCTGTCTCATGAAGATTGTTTCTTCCAGATCACCATTTAAGAATGCCGTCTTGATGACGAACTGTTGAAGCTTCATCTTCCAACATGCTGCGACCGCAAGGATACTTCAGATCGAGTCGAATCTCACCACCGGGCTGAAAGTTTCCTCGTAGTCTATGCCATACCGCTGAGTGAAGCCCTTCGCCACTAGTCTTGCTTTATAGCGCTGTTTGCTTCCATCGGCATTTTTCTTCAACTTGAAAGTCCATCGATTGTCAATGACTTTCTGGTGTTTTGGCAGATCAACGAGAATCCACGTTTCGTTTTGTTCGAGAGATTTCATCTCCTCGTCCATTGCTTGTTTCCATAATGTTGCGTCGCTACAGCTTACAGCTTCTTTGAACGTACGTGGTTCTTCGCTTTGAGTCGCGGAACTGACATTTATTTGTGCGTCTGCGTATCTCGCAGGTACTCTGATTTCATTTCGATTGCGTAGATTGTACCTTTCGTTCTGCTGTGCTGCCATATCCTCGAAGTTGTGATCATCGTAAGCATCCTCGAACTCGTCGATCTCGTCTTCTTCATCTCGCTCGTACTCTTCCTCGTTGATTGGGTCTTGCGCGTTGACTGTATTTTCCGGAACATCTTCACTCGGTATTTTGAAAAGTGTGTATTCGTTTTCCGAGACTTGTTCCTCGATGACTTGACGGCCCGAGAATTTTACATCTCTGCAGACTCTGACTTGATTTTCAGAAGCAAACCATACGCGATATCCCTTCGTTACTTCATCGTATCCGACCAGTAAACCTTTTTCTGCTTTGGGATCCCATTTACGTCGCTTTTCCTTTGGAATATGTGTAAATATTTCCTCTCCGAAGACACTTAAGTAGCTGATGTCCAGAGATTTCCCGTGCCACAGCTCGTATGGCGTTTTTCCCTTTACGGTGCTCGGTCCTGTTCGATTTAATACGTGAACTGCCGTGTTGACATCTTCGGCCCATAGTTTTGTATTAAGCTTTCTTGCTAATAGCAGCGTCCTCGCCGCCTCGACGATGGTCCGATTTTCCCTTTCAGCTGCTCCATTTTGTTCAAGAGTATACGGTACAGTCATTTCATGCTTCACACCGAGACTGTTCGTCAATTTACGTACTTCCTGGTTTACGAACTCGAGCCCGTTGTCTGTCCTCAAGGTTTGAACACCGCGCGGTAAAGTCTTCTCACATCGATTGAGAAAGTTCTGGAGATGATCCTTGACTTCGGATTTCTGCTTCAAGAAAAATACTGTCCTCATGTGCGAATAATCGTCCTTCAATAGAAGAAAATAGCGCGAGCCTCCCACGGAATCATCCTGCATTGGACCGCATAGGTCAGCGTGTATAAGTTCTCCAACTTCACTTGCTTTAGTCAAGCTCTTCGAAAACGGTGAACGATGCATCTTTCCTACGGCACACGGTTCACAGAAGAAATTCTTTTCTGCCGATACCTTGTTATTCGTTTACTTCAAGAAATCTTTGACGTACCTTACGTTCTGATGTGCCATGCGTTCATGCCAATCACGAAAAGTACACACCGTTGCGACGTCGTTTTCCTCGGCGATGATTCTCAAATCCATGTGGAAGAGCTTCCCTCGTCGTTTTCCTGTTAGGAATGTTCTTCCGTTCTTTTGGAGTTTACACACCTTGTTGTCCGATTGTAGCTTTAGACCTTTATCCAATGCCGCTCTCACTGAAAATAAATTATATTTCAGATCAGGGTCAAAAAACGCATTGGATAAGTATTTCTCGTTCCACGTGTGACCGTCGAACGCAAGAATGTTGATGTCGCCTTTTCCAGTCGCCGAGATAAATTTTCCGTCTCCAACACGCACTGGTATTTCTTTCTCGAGGATCTTGAAGTTAGTAAACCATTGTCGTTGTGTCGACATATGCTCACTTGCGCCCGAATCGAGGCACCAGATTTTTTCGTACTCGAACGGATCTGTCGTGGATGCGAGAGTTTCTACACATTCGACGACAAGCGCATCGCCTTTCGTCTTGTTGCTCGTTTCTTCGCTCGCACTTTCACAATTTATGATATGCAGAAGTGCTTGAGGTCCCACCGTTGTTCCAATAACCCTTTGTCCGATGCGATCAGCTTTTTCCCACTTAGCAAGTCTTTCTTCGTGTGCCGCGATTTCTGCAGCATTCGCGTCGACCACTGTTTCAGGCTTAGCAATTTCACCGTTCACTATTTTCCACGCACCGCTGGCGTTCAATGTAACGCGAATCTGTAATTTCCACGAGGCCCAATTTTCCGCACCTTTCAAATGCGCGATCTTAACGGTTTCAGACTCCATTGTCTCTGGTTTCTCACTTTTGTACGAGGCGGGAGGTTATGTTCGAGACGCCTCTTACGTAGGTTCACTCTTCCGTTGCAAAAAAAAGTCCCGAATTACAAAAAATATTCACCACCCAACACTTCTGGGCCCATAACCTATTATGGTAAATGGAATTAAGTTGGTTTTCACTCAGGATTATGGAGAATATAAAGATTAATTTTAATGAAATGTAAAAGACTTGGTACAGAGGAACAGAAAAAAAAACGTAAGTAAGATAAAAGAGGATGCGCGAGAGCAAGAAGGCAGAAAACGGAAGTATAGTAGTATTTAACAGAAGTATATAGTTACAAAACAGGGAAAGGAAATATATGACCATTAAAACACTAGAGCTCTTAATACTAGGGACTTTTCGCAGTCAATAGTTTCAACAATAAGATTAATGCATTTCATTGAAAAATAAGAAAATTGTGCTTTATTGTAATTTTTGAAATTGAATTTTTCGAATATAACTTCTCAAATAATCAAAATTTAATGTTGATGTAAAGAATAATTAATGCTTCCTCTATGAGGAAGCAAATCATATTTGCTTACAGCAAGCAAAGTGCTCATTGAATGAGCACAAAAGTTGATACAACTTCACAGCTAGTTTCTATTTTGAATATGGCGCCAGAAGTCTATTTAAATCGATTCAGTGATCGATCGAGACACCAGGCGGCGCTGATTGTATTGTTTCTGTTTACTTTCTGTTAGCGTTTGAAAAGTTTATTTTTTTTTTAGTGTTTTATTAATATTTATCGCTAGTGTTTACGATTCCGGGGGACTTTCCGACTTCAATATGGATTTTATATTCATGGAGGAAAAAAAATTGTCCCCCGATATTCTTTCTGTGCGCCAGCATTTGTAATCAATTTTTTAGCTGAGTTCTGTAGGTTAGATTACCTCCTACATGAGCCTTAATTCTATTTCCAAAGTCAATTATAAATTATAATTACGCAAAATT
>CAJFCO010017739.1:52204-73143 GCA_904066015.1 Synergus gifuensis | reverse complement strand
AGGTCAAATTCATATTCACTGCACTTGATTTTGTAAAGACCGACTTGTCAATCAAATGTACAAGAATTTGTTGTAAAGTGTAACTCAGTCTTATTTGAGCTGAGAACTTTGTGTGTTGCATATATATTTATATAAATACGTACGAACATATATGCATTACTGCAGGTGAATCTGAAACTGCTACAATTAATCGAAAGGGTCAAATTCCAACATGACAAGGGTCTTTGCAACTATGGGAACAGTGTAGGTTTGTGTGGAATAAATAGAACATTAGCTAGGTGCCTGGAGGCATATATTCCTTTACAGCATGTGTAACTGATGGCGTGCGACAATCAGCCGAGATTCCCCTGTGTTATGTATGCTTTATCTTTGTGTCGTGTAGCTTGATCAACGCCGTCCTGATCCTCTGATTAACGCTCTATTTGCTCCAAATTAGAGACGAACCTTTTGCCTCTAAAATTTCATTTTAATTAGATCATCTATAAATAAATTTACCATCTATAAAAGCAACCTATAATATACCCTAAATCTAGAGAATATTATCTGCTCTTAATATAAATTTGTATAAACCTCCAGAAACTAATAAAGAGTACACAAGTTCTCTTTCTAGTATTTTCATCTGTGGGCTGTTGACATATCGCAAGTGCAATTAAATTGAAAAGGGTCTCAGACGGTACACACACCCTACAATTTTAAAGGATTAGTTCGAGTGCTTTTAATTTTATGGCATTGAATTCTGGAGTATCAGAATTAAGGGCAAGGGAAGGAGTTTATCTAAAGTGATTTTCATAATTTTTAAATACGGTTATACTGTGTCATTATGTTATGTTGCGCTGTCGAATTATATGTTGTGGCTGGAAGTTATACATACAGGGTCGCAATGTGGATCGTGTCTGAATCGATAGCGTTATTATCGAGGCTTGTTTCATGCAAAGCGTGGCTATTGTTCTCAGCTAAATTGAATACCTCTTCGAAGAATCTTCAATCACTTCGTGAACAATGTTGTTCTATGTTGTAGACAAGCCTCTTCAAAATGCCGATCTCAGATCGAGCTGACTAGGCGATAGGAAATCTTGAGTTATAATTAACAACAAACTATCCATTCAAACCCTAAATCCAATTTACATATAAAGTTTCTCAATCAAAACCGGAATAATAAATCAATTAACCATACATATCAAACATGAGACATTTTTATATCATTCTTATATATTTTGTTAAAAGATAAAAATAATCTGTAGTGACCAGTGAGCACAAACAGCATAGTTTTCGGGCGATGGCGTAAAAGGGGTTTGTCTAAATCCTGTGAGAATCCGGGAGATAATTTCGATAATAGAATTGCATTCTCTCTTGACAAGAGTCTCAACTCGAGACCTGTGGGAAATCGGAGCTACACTATTTTTTGCTCTTACTGGTTTACTTTTTACTAGGTTAGCTCTTGGCTCGATCGAGCGACCAGGGCAAACGGTGACTAGAGTAATAGAATTTCTTTGTCTATCTCATTTACCAGAGTGAGATTAAACCTCAGCTATAGGGTTGATTGAAAATATTCCCCCTCACTCTTTTTGAAAGTCTTTCGAAAAAGGAAACATAAAAGAATTAAGACCTTATGTATACTTTTTCAGTAACTGGAAAACTTTGGAATTGATACAAAATCGTTACAGATAAATGAAATGAAATAAATGTTAATTGCACGTCTCACTAAATACTGCTCAACTCCGAAATGTTGATTAATCTGTCCAAAGATGAGTAACTTTTGATTAAAAATAAATTAGAGTACGATTGAGGCACTTGGTTGAAAAAGTGAAAATGAGAATGCTTGAGGCAAAGTATGAGAGCGATAGAATAATAATAAGGGTCGTATTTCAGCCTTTGTGACTAAGACTCTGTTCTGGTCTACCCCAACTTTACGAGCACTTCACTAGCTTCAGGCCACCGCCTCTCTCTCTCTCTCTCTCACTCTTCGACCCTTTCTTCCATCCTCTATGTATCTTACAAACCCCCTTGTTAAGCCATACCGTAATTATATGGAGATGTGTGAGCATGCGAGTTGGGGGCGCATTTCTCTGCAGTCTATATAGCCTTTGCTGAAGCTCATATTTCCCCATATTCAAACTTTCAGAGTAGGAGCTCGTTTGAGGGGACAGTAAGTTTTAATAATCCTGCCACTAGAATTATATATGCTGCCCTATACACTACAGAGCCCCTGGACTCAATGGATTAAACTCGAAACTCTCATGTTAATTTGCATCTAGATTTGAGTCCAGATTAAAAATAAAATATATGCACGCACGAAATCGTATACTGTTTTTCTGTAGGTATACAATACGATTCTCTGATAAGTGGCATTGCACATTCGTACAGTTTAGTGCTATTACATATTTTCTCGAGTAAAGTAACGATAAAACATTGAAATGATGAATTTGAAGACAAGGCGTTTACTACAGAACTAAAGGGTAGAAAATCAACCCCCTTAAAAAGCTCCACAGAAAGACGTCAACCTCTCTGTCTAAGTATTGAGCTTCACGAACAAAAGCTCTCGATAGCTTAGTCCACGAACAATACCCGTTTATTTCTCTAAAGTAGAAATAAAAAAGTAGGAGAGAAAAAAGTGTTCAAATATGAATCTCGCGCGGACATTTCTTTTGTCTTCCCAATTATCTCGGCTTTATATAGTCTAGAAGCTTTGAAACTGATTATTAATGAAAATTTAATCATTCGATCTCTATCTTCAGAAAGATCAAAGAGTATTCGAATGCTTTAATTAATTTATATAATTTCAGTAATGATGCTTTTAATTATATCATCTAATGATCAAATTAGCATGCAAGAGAAATTTTTTACCATATTCGTACGAAAGTAGTTTTCATCAGCATTAGACTGTAAAAAGACAAAACATACACTTTTTTTTAAGTCAAGGACAAAGGACGCAAACTTCGCACATTGCGTTCATTAAAAAAAGCGTTAATTAGTGATCGATTTATACCAATTTTGCGTAATGAGCAAAAGTGTACATAGAGGGAACGTGTACGTGTAGGGAAAATTGAAAAGTGGAGACAGCAGCCATTCAGAAGTGATGAGAGGGGGTAGTATATTTCGTGAGTGGTTCGTGAATGATGATTACTATGGGCGGTGGCTGCAATTGCTTTCTAATATTATGTTCGTGGTTTGACTGACACGCCTCTATAGTATAGACTCAAATATATTCACTCTCAGCGAATACAATCCACGCATATACCATATATGTAAACGAAATTACGTAATGAATTTTTGTATTTAATTAAATTTTCATAAAGTTTGGACTGGATATTTTAATGAAGCTTTGTGTTTTTATTTCTTCTATTGAAGAATTAGTGAGTGAAGTTTTCGAGTTAAATTATTGCCTAATTTAGTTATATTCAATTAAAATAATTGGAAATTAATTAATTTGTATCTGGGAATTCAATAGGAGTAGAATTTTTCAGAATGATTAAAATTAAAACCTTATTGCGAGTTCATTTTAATTGCCTAAGCAGATCGCTACAAAGCATTTCAAAACGTAATTTTTCTGATTGACGTATTATTTACGACTCGGAAGTTTTGTAAGAGTATCAAAAGTACAGTTTCAGCTTGTTACGTTCAGAAGAGCTCGGCTGCAGTCTGAAGTAGATTCAAGCGGTGATATTTTTAAAACTTTTTTTGCAATACTTTTTTCTGCGTAAAAACCTCGCTAGAATAATTCCCATGGGATTCAGTAGAATAAGCAATGAGATAATGCAGTTACCATAATGCAGTATGTATACAATTGCAAACGCATTCATGCGAAGGCCAAAGTCGTCATTTGCCATTCTCTTATCAAGCCAGTCGGACTATTTATGTTCATTTCAGAATTGTGAAAGCCATGAAATGGCAAGGCTGCCTTAAATCTCGTGCTGATAGTAATTAAACGTACATTTCATAGAATCCCTTTTATAAAGTATACCTTCCCTGGTTTTTCTCCACCTTTGTACTCTCAATTATGCTGTGGTCGTTTATCTGAAAATACGATACAGATTATTCATTACATGAATTTTATAGTAATCATTGTTCAGAATATTTTAATTTGAATATTATTTTTATTCAATATTTTAAAAATGCATACTTAAAAGAAAAGGGCTTCGCCCTCAGTTTCAGTTCCAAGATAATTTATTACATTTGCAGAGCTCAAGAATCCTTAGAAAAGTAAGCGAAGTAAGTTGGATTTGAAAAATAAGCTGCTACAGAAAATGAAACAAGAGTATATAGCACCATTTTACTAGGTAGAAATATTCAGACTACAATATTTTAAATAACAAAGTATGATTATCCCGAAGTGCACTGACTTAATTAAAACAGTTTTAAGTAAAGCCTAATTAAAATATATTATCATCTATTATCTCGAGATGAACTTGAGAGAAAGGGGATCAAATGCTCCCATATAGCCTTCTTTCTTGAAATAGATATAAGTGAACATTTCCTAAAAATTTTTTTAAAATAATGTTAATTTGAAGACGTATTTCAATGGAGAAAATTAAGTATCAGATTCATATCAGCAGATTAGAATAACTGATAGAAGTTCAGATTACGTTTAATACATATAGTAAGTAGTTAAAGTGCGGAATAGTCGGACATGGTCGAAATTCTCTTTCGAAGTTTCAACGTTTAAGTATTTATAAAATGTTTTTAAATTAATTCATCTTTTGTTTGATTAGGACGAAGGCTGGAAGCTGAATCGAACTAATTACTATCAAGAAGGATGGCTGGCTACGGGTAATGCCCGAGGATTGGTTGGCGTTACGTTTACTACCTCGCACTGTCGCACTAGATCAACGGAACTTCCCCTTAGAGCGAATTACAACCTCAGAGGTCACAGAAGCGAGGTAAGCGCATTTTTCTCCGGCTATGAAAAATTGCTTGTCAAGCTCACTAGCACGTGGAGCTCTTGAAATATATATGCGTCCATATTTTTTCGTAGCATTCAGATTTCGCACTAGGGGACACAAAAAAAGCTTGAAATGAAAATTAATTATCTCTCGCTAGACATAACTTTCATAAAATTCAGATTTATCTATGTCATTATTAAAAACACATTTAAAAAAATCTATTTTCATTTCTGACAAATAGGAGTAATTTTCAAAATTCCAAGGAATTAAAATTTGTTTATCTGGTACAAAATAAGATTTGAAAAATATTTTATCGACAAATAAAACTTTATCGTATAAAAATGACTAACGGGTTTTTCTATCGTGCATTTTCCAATGGGATTTTCACGACGTTGAGCACGAAACTTAATCAGGCCGTTCGCTACCCACGAAACTTGGCTTCGGCTATACCTATACGTCTCAAGATAAATGCAAAGAGCCGTGAAACCCCATCGCGTATAACTTGTATCGCAAGTTTGCAGGCGCCAGACTAATTTCACGCTACCTTCTTGACCCTAAAAACGAATTCAAGCTCAGAAATTATCTCCTGAAATATAAAATGTACAATGAAGAGTTCTCGACTTGACTTCAGTGAAAGCGAGATAACGAGCAGGAAATTAAATAATGATGTTAATTAAGAAAGATGAAACTTTAATTAGAAGGTTTCCAAATTTGAAAACTTTGAGAAGATAATATTTATAAGTGATATCTTAGTACATCATCTAAACGCATTTATTTATTTTCTTTTGCTAATCTTTATCTTTATCTTGCCATAGAAATGGTCCAGATTAGAGAGAGATTTTCGAAGCGAGCTAGACTCAAATCTGATTTGAAACACCTACAGCAACCATCAATTTCCCCTAAGGGCAATTTTCAAGGGGCGGAGTGCAATTCTCGTTGGGTTATCGCACTTTTAGATAGTTGTATATAGATATAGAAAAAGTACGTTTCCTGGATAATTCCCCTTCACTATCAGACAGGATGCAGGCGAGGGTCCTCTCACGATATGTTTTCGAGGAATAAATGAACTTGAAATTGACAGTCTATTAAGAATGAAAGCTTTTGGCTAGAAATAAATTATTGCCTTCAATTCTTATCTGGGTGAATACCAAACAAGTTAAAAATAATACTTTATATCAAGAACAAATTCTTTGAAGTCTGAAGAACGAAGATGAAGCAATATAATCTTGATTTATTTGTGAAAAATTTGGATGCAGAGTTTGATTTTAATAGTAGTTCCAATATCCCTCATACTTGTCATCTACCTCTCTTACTTTCTATTCTTTTTCACCCTCTTTGCTGGATCTCTTTCATCGGAGTTTCACTCCTCGAGGGTTTGCAACATCGACACCCTTACACAGATCAAGGAGGGAGTTGGCTGTAAATAAGAGGCTGGCAAACTCACCTCCGCTGAGTAGAATCCGTCTTTCGCAATCAAAGACTTGGGGACGCAGATCCTTCCCGAGGACCCTCAGGTCCCTCAGTCTGGTTCAAATTCAACTACATAGACGTATTTGAGAATTTCAAATTATTCACCGCGAGAAGTCCGCATTTTGCATATTTAATCTCGAATGAATTTCTGAGTGGTATTTTCTTAAGGTAGGGTATCGAATATAGTTTTCTCTTTAATTTCCAAAGTTTGATAAAAATCATCCTTATTCTTATGCATCAAAGATTTCGTTTTCCTAATCCTAATATTCGATAAATATTAAAAATGCAGCAAGTGTAAAAAAAATTAATTTGAACCTGTATTTGTTCTGTATTTTCTATATGACGCTCAAAATCTCTTCTCACTTGCTGTTTCATATTGCTAGACGGGAAAGCTCGATTCATAAATCGTGAGATTTATCAGGCTAACTTTACCGATGGGGTCTCTTCGATTCATGCTGGGTTTGCAAGTTGTATGTGAATATCCGACGGATTCTTCCAACACACATTTCTCTGTGTATGTGTAGACCAACAAGGCACTGAACAAATCGTAACTGTGACTGGCTGGATATATAGCAGCCCCTAAGAAAACCAGTAAAATCAAATCTGACCTGTTATCAGAGAGTCCTAAAATGATTGCCAATATTAAATTTTAATTTAATTCCTGTGAAAAGGAAAAAAAAGTAGTTTCATATGTTTAAATAATGTACTTCATTTTAATTAATCAATCACACAGTCAAACGTTATTGACCCAAAAAAAGAAAACTCGTAAATTATTTTTTCTTCAAAGGTAGACTGAATGGAGAGAATTTGTGCTTCATACAAACGAGGAGTCTTTGATCCTAGAACAATTAAAATTCATCTGCGAAGTTATCAAAGATCGCACACTATTATAAAAGACAAAGCGTAAGATTTTGTCTGAGCAGGAATAAAATCCGGGACGTTTAGCTTTGCCTTTCACATCGGTCCACGTTTCCGAGTTTAAGGGTAGCGTGAGTTATCGATCTGGAACGCAGTGCTGTTTTAAGACAGGGGTTCTCAATCTGCCCTTTCGTCTCGTGATGACAATGTTCTCTTTTTACTATAACTAATTCTTTTATCATGATATTCATCCAAATAACCGAAAAAGAAAGATAATTTATCATATCTCTCACTGAAAGACATCATATATATATTCTTCTATCACTTTTCCTCGTTTCGTGGTCATTTTTCCTGGAAAGATTCTCTTTTGATTCATTATCTATTAATTAAATCTCTATCCTAATTTTCCACTTACAACTTTTAGGTAAATAAATTGGAATTCCCAAAAAATAGGTTTTGTTGAACAAAATGATACCTACAATTTTTATAAAAGTGAATTCAGGCACCGAAAAAACGATATTCTAATTTTAAGAATTTCCCACTAAGTTTAAGAATATTTGCATCTTAAATAGGCGCCAAGAATATATTCTTGATGTAAGAGGGAGGCCGCCCTCTTACATGAAGAATATATTCTCTTTCATTAAAAGAATATATTCTTGGCCTGTTATTGGTCTTAAAAAACAATTATTAATTAAGATCATGGTTTATTCGCAGTTATATTATGGATATTCTTATAACTAATCTTTATTTGTAGATTTAAACGCTTATATAACAAATAAAATTTCGCACGCAACGCTGGGGGGAATCGAACGCATGATCTATCGGACACGAGTCTATTACCTAAACCACTAACCTAAGGTCATGAGATGGTGGTCCCACATTTTTTCCAGGGTATACTCAATGCGAGCACATTTTCTTTTGCGCATACTCCTATAAGAATATTCTCATTTTCAGAATATTTTCTCCCTTCGGTTAGAAGATACTCTCTTCATTAAGAATATTATTAAGAATATTTCTGAGAGAATATGATATTCTTAATATTAGAATATCGTTTTTTCGGTGTTGGACCCAAGGAGTTAGTCTGTTTCTGTCTGCTGAATCTACAACATCTAATATCAGTCTGTTTCAATCTGTTCTTCGAGTTCTGTCAAGTCTATTCTCAATCAGTTTTTCGAGTCTGTGAATCATCAAGATGCAACCCAATAATAATCAAGGTCTTGTCCAAGTGGTCCACTGAATTTTCAAAGACGGAGACCATCCCCCATATGGCAAATTCAACAATACAAGCTATTATACAGGTGAGCAGGTCTCTTTCTTGAAAATATAAAGATCATTTCTGAAAGGGAGATCGGAACTAAATTTCTGTCTCTTTTCAGATCCAGATCCAGAGAGAGAGAGAGAGAGATAGTTTGAAAGGGCCAGGCCAAAATAACTTCTGTATTTTAAAATAAAACTACTTCTATCTAACGATTCTTTGAATTATTTGAAATCGAGTGGTTATCCTCATCCCGGTAAAGGAAAATCCTTTTCCTTTCCAAAACGAGGAATCTTTTAATTTAAATCAAATAAAATTATGAGGTGTGTTCATCTCAGGATGTAACACTAGTTTACGCTGCAGTCAATTTTTCTACGCAGTAGATTTCACTACGCTTCTGTAGCGCTTTTTCACAACCAGAAGTCTAAGGGTGGAGAAGAAGCGCTTCCGATTGATTACGAATCGTAGTAAAATCTACTACGTAGCAAAACTTACTGTGGTATCAACTGTATCAATATTATGAATCACACTCTAAAAACAGTCTATTGACTATCAAACGATTCCTTTTACTACCCTGTTAGAAGTAAAAAGATAAAAAGTCTATATATTTAAATCTTTTTCAATCTTCTTGATTGAAATAGAAAGGAAACTAGCTGTGAATTCGATCTCGGGTGTTTCGTTTAACTATATTTATATTTTTTTGTGCTCATTTTTTGAGCACTTTGCTTCCTCATTATGATGAAGTTGCAAATGAATTTGCTTTCTCACAGAAGAAGCATTAACGATTTGCCTCAATATTTAAAAATATATTTAATTCTTTTTTGCATTAATCATACAGGTCAATCGATTCGCCTCGACGTAAGGAATCTTTCTTTCTTTTGTATAAGCTTTGAATTTTGATTATTTCAGAAGTTATTGTCGAAAAATGAATATTAAAAAAAAATTCTAAATGTTCATACAAATTTTAAAATTCAATATTTTGGTAAATCCTTTGACACGTTTTGAGATATTGGTGGAGCCAGTATCTCAATATCAGCCAATATCAGTTCATGCACAACTGTCTTTATTATAAGTTAATAGGGCGACAAAAAACGGCGACACACACACACATCCGGACAATTGATTAAAATGTTGTATTAGACATTTATGAAGTGAGGAAAGTTTAATTAAACCATTTTAAAAATATTGTATAATAAAATGTAACGATTACAAAACTTCCTCTATGAGGAAGCAAAATGAATCCAAATGTATATCCATCCCTATCCATGCCAATCTATTTCTATCTCTTTTTAATCTACAAGAAACTCTCCTTTTCAATCTCAATATTTCTATCTTTCTGTATCCTTCGTCTATGTTTGCCAATAATTTCCTATCATCCATCTATCCACGCCAATCTTTCTTTATTCTCCGTCTATCCACATCAATCTTTTTATATCCCTTTCGAAATCTATTGCAGCGCCTATCTTTTTAAATCCCTACATTCCTGTCCATGTCTATCCCTGGTCTAGTCATTTCAATCCTTACGTATCTCTTTTACACGCTTATCCTTTTCAATCTCTACTAATCTATCCTTGTATAATCATTTCAATCCTTTTCTATCTCTCTTTAAGTTTACTAACAAGTATATCCATTTCAATCTTTACCATTCTATCCATCTCTATCCTTGTATAGTCATTCCAATCATTTCCTATCTCTCTTGAAGTGTATTACCAAGTCTATCCTTTTCAACCAATACCTTTCTATCCATGTCTATCCTTAATCTAATCATCTCCATAATTTTCTATCCTTTTTACAATCTACTAGGAAGCCTATCCTTTTCAATCCATACCTCCATGTCCACATCTATCCACATATAATAATTTCAATCCTTCTCTAACTCTCTTGAAGTATACTGTCAAGTCTATCCATTTCGATCTTTATCTTTCTATCTACATCTATCATTGTTGGATCACTTTAATATTTTTTTTTCTATCTCGAAGTATACTACCAAAACTCCATCCTTTTCAATCCTTATTCTTCTATCCATATCTATTCTTGTACAATCATTTCAATCTTTTTATACAATATATATTTTTCTATTTCTATCTGCCTAATCATTTTAACACTGTTGTAACTCTTTTCGCAATTTGAATTTCTTTTAAATTTTAAAATCATGAAACTTATATACATTTTAATTATGATTATCAAATTAGTGCAAGAAAATAAAAAAAAATAAAAAGACTTACTAAACAAGCAATATGATAAGTTAGAGAAAAAAGGGCTCTGATAGAGATAGGTTAGTGATTATACAGATAAAGAGATTGAAAGGGATTGAGATGGATAGACAAGAAATAAATAAGGAAATTGAAAATATAAGTTATAGATTTAACAAAGAGATTGGAAAGGATAGAGTTAGATAGACAAGGGATAGATTGGGATAGAGCTCGTTTGGATGAATTATTCTGGTTTTTACAACACAACTCCTAAATCCTTTGTTAGTCCAGTGGCCTAAGCGTTGGACAGCAAACTCTAAGCAGGTGGGTTCGTGCTCCCATAGATACGGATTTTTCAGTGTTACATGTGTTAGCGGTAAGATTAGAGTAATATTTATGTACAAAACATTGAATTTAAAATATTACTATGCATTTTCAAAATATGAAAATTAATAAGTTTAAAACTAAGGATAGAAAAAGATTGCAAATGGGAGATAGAAAGATATTCAAATTTTTGGAAGACATAGACTGAAAGATAGAAAATGATAGAGAAAATGGATAGAAATTTTTTGGGATGGATAGAAAGAGATAGGAAAAGATAGATTTTAGTGAAAACGAAGGATACACACGAAGATAGAAAAAGATAGTGTTTGATGGATGCAAACCCAGATAGCAAAATGCATGCACTGTGCGACGCACGTGCGTCCTCATATGCGAGATACGTGCGTCGCACGTCATAGGTGGTTACGTGCGAGTTGGTAAAATGCGAAAATTTCATTTCATATTTAAAAAAATAATTCTTTTCTGTTGTGTGAAAATGAATTTTATTATTTTAAACGCATTTTAACTTCTCGCACGTTACTCGCATTTCACCATCACGCATGCGACTTTCACGGCGTGCGACCCACATGCGTCGCATATGAGGACGCGCATGTGTGCTCCGGTGCGCGCACGCGTGCCCCGCACGATTGTTATCTGGGAAGTATGTGTACACTTGGGAGGGATAGAAAATCTCTATCCTTTTCTATTATATCCAAAAATTTCTATCCATTTCTATCTTTTTACTTTCAACAGGGAAGACCTAGCTTCAGTATAACAAAAGCAGAAAGTGTTGTATCGTAGACATACTCCAAGAATCTTAAGAAACCATGCAGCCTCCACGGGAGATTATGGAACCCTTTTGGGTTAATGTCTTGACGCAGGAAAATGACAATGAACCACGTTTCCCTGAAGTTGAGGAAATCAAGGACTTTTGGAAGCCTATCACGATTGAAGACATAGAGAACATAGTTAAATGCCACACAGCACCCGGGCCAGATGGTCTGAATGGTAAAGACTATTGGAAGTTTTCTAAGAAAGTTTTAATGTTTTTGTTCAATCTCTTACTATGGAGTGAGAGGTTGCCGAAATTTTCACTGGCATCACGGACTATTTTTATTCCAAAGAAAGGGCATGTACAAAATATTGTATTTAAAATATTATTATGCATTTTCAAAATATAAAAATTAATAAGTTTAAAACTAAGGATAGAAAAATATTTAAAATGGGAGATAGAAAGATATTCAAGTTTTTTTGGAAGACATAGACTGAAAGATAGAAAAAGATAGAGAAAATAGATAGAAATTTTTTGAGATGGATAGAAAGAGATAGGAAAAGATAGAACCTAGTGAAAACGATGAATACACACAAAGATAGAAAAAGATAGCGCTTGATGGATGCAAAGTGTACACTTGGGAGGGATAGAAAATCTCTATCCTTCTCTATCCAAACATTTCTATCTATTTCTATCTTTTTACTTCCAACAGGGGAATGAAGATTAATAAGTTGATAAGGGAGAGATAGCCGTAGGAATCTGGGTGATAGAATGAGGGATGGAAAGGAATAAAATTCTTATGTGTATAAATAGACTAAGAGATAGAAAGAGATAGATGTTACCAGAAATCGCAGGGATAGGCTGAGGGATAGGAAGAAATAAATATTACCAGACACAGGGATTGGGTGAGAGATAGGAAGAGATAGATATCACCGAACACGGGGATACAATTGTCGATAGGAAGAGATAGTGTTTTTGGGATGGAATATGGATACTTGGAAGAGATAGGAAAGTTCTATCTCTTTCTATCTCTTTACTTCCAGCAGGGTAGTTAAAAGATTTCTTTTCACAGTAAAAATATTTCTTTTTATAGATAAAAGAAATTTTTTATCTCTAAACCTATTTTAGTTTTGCATTTAACAGATGAGTTTTTTAACGGTGAAGCGATTCCTTCGACAGATAAAAAAAATTTGCTTAATTTCAAAGGATGCATTTTGAAAGGAACCTAATTTCACTACCAATAGAATTTTCTTATAATGCATAAGCATATTCAAATGAAGACATTTTAAAAAGTAGAAGGTTCAGATATTCCCACAATTAAATTGCCGCACCGTAAAAGGAGGGATACCGTTTTTTGATGGAAGCACAAACGGATAATGACAGTGTAAATATTAAAAATTTAAATTTTTTGATATTATGCAAGCAAATCAATTTCTAGAAGTAAATTTTTAAATATTAGAGTTTGAAAAATTAAAAAGCAGTGAGAAGGCATTGCGTCCGGACCAAGAAATTTACGTCCAAATATCATTTTTTTGTTACATATTTTTGAGCTTACTGGGCAGATACAATTTTATATGACGTGAGATAAAAACAAATTGAAGAAATTTTCATTTTGCGGACGCAACTATAATCGGTCTCCGAATTAGCGTTAATTAGGAGTCAAATTTTTCGAAATCCAGCCATCACTGGTTCGGAGTAGAATTTTTGGGCGAAGTAGAATTTTTTGACTTCTCGCTTCTGACCTGAGGTAGAAGTAAGACCTGAGGAAGAGGTAAAGAAATTACTCTAGGTAATTACTCTAATAATAAATGATCTACTGACGGGAGCAAATTTCCCCTCTACTGCATGGATGACAGATCTATCTCCTCTACTACTGCTCCATCTCAAGATACTGAAACTAGTTTTTATGATTTGGTCCATCATATTGAATTCATCTTGAATTTTGCAATTTTCACTTTGAATTCGGAAATAGCTTACTGCAAAACTCCTGAGAATAGTTTTTTAGTCAAATCATGCAACTTTTTGTCATTTTCGTCCGACATACTGGATCTATCATCTTTAATTTTGCCACTGAATTCGGATTCGAAATCACGCCCCTAAAAACTGGTTAGTGTTAAGCACAATCTAATTTGAATTACTAGAAGTAGTACAGACGTTAAAAGGAGAGCGAATAAGTGACCCTTTATTTTAATAGAAGGATAATCATAATAGATGATAGTCTAAGCGCGCTCGGTTTATAATTCGATTATTTATTAGGGTTCGATTGTCGATACTTGTGAATTTTTTGCAAAATTCGATTTCTAGTGTAGTATATAATTTGTCAGGTTTAGTAAATTTAAAAGTATCTATAACCTCAATAACTATTTAACCTATTTAAGACGAATTTCAATTACACTCATCTCGCGATCGAGAGCACCGCTCGGGGGTCGAGTGTCTTCGTTCGAATGGGATTAAAATAGCTCGAGCGAGCACTCTGACGTCACCACGGCATTGTCTTCGCGAGCGCCGGCACTTAGTGTAGGCTGTCGAGGAACGCTCGGGGGGGACGTAAAATCAGTCAAGCGTGAAAAGTGCTCTCGATTGGAGTGCTCTCAATCGCGAGGTGAGTGTACATTGAAACTCCGATCTTACGTCTTTTTCGGGCATGGTCAGAAATTACCGAGAATCGATTTCTAGAATCTACATGACGTCAACACCCTAACGAAAGCTTCTGATTGAAATTCATTCCGAATCAATTTGAAATTTTCAGAATCATTGCGGAATTTGTATTCGAACCAAATAGTTTCATTCCGATCTAATCCGAAGGAAGCTTTCAATACTAATTAATCCCAAGTCCTTTCAAAATCTATCCGAACCTTTAATCCGAATTAATCCGGCAATTCGTATTAATGAATCCGTAGTTATTTGAATTGAATCGGATATACCGGATTAATTCGGATTAATTTGAATTGAAAGTCCTTATTGACCGGATTGACTTGATTCATTTGGATTGAAAGTTCGGATTCATTTGGATTGACCAGATTTATTCGGTTTGAAAGTTCGGATTAATTCTGATTGGCGGATTCAATCGGATTCACTCGGTTGAAAGGTTCGGATTGCTTTTGAATGGGTTTCGGATTAATTCAGGTTGAAAACTTCCTTCGGATTAGATCGGAATGAAACTGTTTGGTTCGGATACAAATTCCGGAATAATTGGGAATGAATTTCAATCCGTAGCTTTCGCTAGGGCAGTTAGGGCCATACGAACCAGTGTTCCTAACGGGGGCTCCACGTGGTGCTGCGCATGCGTCGCGCAATGCGTTATTTACTTTTTGCGCGAAACACTGAAAGACAACTCTGGTTAACTGAAGTGAACTAAAGTGAACTAACGAAATTATCCGCGTAGAATTCTGCCCATTTTATGGTTACCCTACTGCCGAGCTTGTGGCTCCCTCTATCCCCGCCCCTCGTACCCCTCAATCTAGATTACGGTTCCAGGAACTCGGTATAACGAGGTTAGTAGAATCGGGGTTTCAGTGTAATTTTTTTGAAAATAATATTTATTATTATATTTTAGACAACTGGTGAGTAACTAGTCGCTAATTAAGGACTGAACAGACCGTCTAGATTTTAATCTGAGGAGAGCGATTGCGCGCTTGAGCACGCGTTTTTCGCATTTGAAATATTTTGAGGTTACTACGCTTACGTCATTAGGCTTACTGCTCAGTTCATGCATAACCAGTGGTTACGCTGACGTCAGAAATTAAGGTAACGCTATGAAGTTAGCTGAAATGCATGTTCTTTTTATAATAGTAACATATATGAACGTTACAGTCCTGACCATAGCTTCAGACTAGACTGTCAAATCAATGACAGAACTAGAATCTAGACAGTCTAGTCTGGGTCTCGCCAGCGCAATGGGTTTTTTATAAGGGTTCGCGTACTTGTCACACAATGTACTATTTTAAAATTATTTATTCATTTGAATTATTTTTTTCATCAATTTTCTATCGGGAAATTTATTCTTCGGTAATTAATTTGTTAAGCATTGTAAACTGTCAGGAATTTTATTTTTAGGGTTTTTTTTTAGCCATACCAACAGTTTTCTTGGATTTACTTCGAATTGAAACAAAATATTGGTTTTGAGATAGAAGAATCCAACTTCTTGACGATTTTCATTGTGAGCGGCTTAGTTTTAAATGAGAATTCAGACTGGTTTGAACAACGTATATGCAATATCTAGGTACTGCTTGGGTTTATTTATTTTTATTCTATAAATTTTCAATGATAGAGTATTTGTTGCACGGTTACATTTCATCGAATACCTATTCCTCATGGACATTTATTGCATTGGTATCATTGCAATTGATTAGATTCGAATCGCTTCAGAAATATTTCATAACGGTAGGTATGTATTATGTTTTACTGTTATAAACGCGCTTTATTGTTTTTCTCGTGAAGCCAAATGAAAATTTGTTTGTAAGTAAGAACACAAAAATAATTGTTACTATTATTAAAAAACATTGTAAATAATTTTGAAACGTAATTAACAGGCGTTTTCTCCTGACAAAAGATTCGTTACATTAGGTGTAAAATTGTTATCATTATAAAATCAGTAAAATTTTTCTAAAATGAAGGTACAACAACTTTAAGGTGAACTTCCGAAAAGGAAGAACTTCTGATTAATTTGAAACTCTGTATTTACGTAATATGTAAATACAGATTGCGAATATTTCAAGAAAAAATTGTAGATCTCATCAAAATACACATCTTTGCTGCAAGTATTTTTTCTACGAGTGATAGTTTTGGTGATAAAACCATTTTAATGAAAAAAAGGTTAAAATTAAAGTGTTTTGTATTTATTTAAACCCTCGTTTTTTCACGCCTTCCAAACTGAAACGCATCCCAATGAAAAAAGGTGCCCCTCTCTTTACAATGATTTACCTTTACTATGATTTCCGTTTATCATGATTTTTCTTTAGAAAGATTTTCCATTAACATGATTTCTTGTTACAATGATGTAACCACGATGTAACTTTACAATGCTTTCCCATTACCATTGATATACACCCATGCGCATAAATCAAACGACATTGCTAACTCGGAAAACAACATAAATAAATTTTAGGTAATGGAATAAGAATAAAAATAAAATAGTTAAAGGGAAAGGGAAAAATCTTCACCACGAAATACTCAGACTTACGTTTGACTATGGCGCGGCGAAAACACCTTCCATCTACATCGCGTGTGCAGCAGAGCGGGGATACGGGCAAGCGCGACGATCGAGAAAATGTATCTCTCGCACCTCCATCCATTCGGCTCTACCCTCACTCACTATTTACGATCAGGACTGGTTGCCAGTCCATGACAAATTTTTTTAATTTATCACTAAATTTAGTCCACTCGCCAGATCTAGGACGACACCCTCTTCTAGGTCCCCGCTCTTAACATAAAGACCGACTAACCTCTGTAATCTCGTGGATCGTCTACTTTCGACGCTTTCAGCTTCAGCTCTCTTACCCACGACCGGCTATTCGTCACGTCATGGACCCTACGTACTCTGTAACCAACATCACCAAAAGCATCTCTATGATCAACGCATATACTACTACAGTAAGATAAATAAACCGATCAAAAGACATCTACACTGACTACATTAATAAAACCTGTCCAAAATATCCTACTCTCAAAGTGGGGCCGGCATACAAACCATCTCTGTTCCTTCTTGTCCCTATTGATACGAGCGCATACCAATTCGCTCTCAATGGACTTTTCCGCCATCAACACTAATTCCTCACCTCGCAACATCATCCTACGCCCCCTTACTCTTACCATGCTACGTTCTCCACTAATACCAACCAACCTTCTATCAACTATGCGATCATATTACCATGATTTCTCGTTACGATGATTTACTTTATCATGATTTCCTTTTACCGTGATTTCACTTTGCAATTATTTCCGTTTATAATGATTTTCCTTTTCAATAATTTCCCTTTACCATGATTTTCTTTAAGGAAATTCGAGGTACTCCATTTTCAGTGGAGTTCTTGTCAAGCGGTTCAAGAATTTTCCTGTTCGAAAGGATATATATACAATAAAATATTATATAATATATTACAATATATGTATAACTCAGCATATATAATCCATTTTTAGTGAAGAAAAATACTTCTAAATATTTTTTTAAAAATTCGAACAAATGGCGGGGATATGGGAATTAAAAATTTTTCATAATTTTTTTTTTGGTAGTTCCATGTCTTTGGTTCTAATTAACCGATTTAAATTTTTAATGTCTGAAATTGTTTACAAAATGAAAAAATGTCCATGAAGAAAGATTCTTTTTTGTCATTTTGTTGAACACTTAAAAAAGCTTTACGACTCTTGGAAGTCTTATAATTGTTAAAGTATTAAAAAAATTAAAGAACACCTATTTTAAAAAATTGTGATATTAGTTCTTTGAGTTTTAAATAAAATGTCAACATTTTTTTTTCTTTACGAAAATTTTTGTTTGAATATACATGTCATTGTAAATAATTTCAGACCTTAAAAGCTAAAGCATTTAAATAGAGCCAAAGATATGGGACCATAAAAAAGGACTGTATATGTTGAGTTTCAGCCGAACCCTTTCCAAGAGGAAAATTCTTGATCTGCTTGATATGAACTCCACCTGTTACCTCTGTTTCTCTATAACTTTATAAGATAAAATTTATGTCGAAGATAATGCTTCTTACGTAATATGTCTCTCGAAGATAAAATATGATATTCCAGAAAGTTTCACATCTTCTATAATAACTTCTTGACAGAATGACAGAACTTGAATCTGAATTAAAAGTTTGTAAAATTGTAATGAACTGTTTTGTTAGTTTTTTGGCCTCTAATAACAACTGATAAACTGAAACACCGTAATCAGGATTAAGCAAAATTAATATTCTTTTCCATAAATTGAATTTAATTTGTTTGTAAATTAACTCTCCATCTACAGAAAGGAGATGATAACGCACAAACGAGTTTTCAAACTGGAATATCTCGCCTGCCGGAAAAGATGAAAGTTTGGTTTTATCCTTAAATTTAGGTAGGGATATACCGCAGTAGAAGGAAATTCACTTTTTTAGTTCGAAAATGTCCAGAGCTTTCAATTTTGGTCCGATTTTTAATTTCTTTTTTTAAAATTAAAGTGCATTCAATTATGAAGAAGTTTGTACTCAGAACTTTCGTCTTCTCTATTTGTTTATTAATAACTTTTTTTATTGGAAAAACTGAAATTTTTAACATAACACTTTTGTACACTTTAATAACTACTTAAGTAAATTTTATATTGCTTAAATGAATATTTGAGGACTCACAGAATAAAAATAATTTATTTATTATTCCATTTAATTGTCATAAAGAGATTTTATCAAAAAATTGGAAAATTGGCAAGATTAGCCAAAATTTTCCATTCGTTTATCTAATTTTTATATAAAAATTTAAAATTTTATATTTTAACAAATATTATTATAAAAGATTTATTATTTTAAGGAATATCTTAAGTCATTCTGGTGATTGAAGGAAACTACAATTTGAAAAAAATTCAAATTTAAATAAATTTCCACAATTATTGTTTATAACAATGGATATTGTTATCTTTTTCACCATTTTTGTAATTAAATGTCATTTCTATATTAATACGAAGCACTTTTGGCAAAAAGAAAATTTTTTTTACTGCCAATAAGTTCACCTTTGTGTTTTTGTTTTTTTAGTGCTCATATAATTAGTATAAAGTTTTTATGTAATTCTGGACTGCTATTGATTTTGACAGTTGAACTTGATAGTTAATTTTTGCAGTTAATTTTGACATTTAAGATTGAGTTCGAATCGTTGCATGAATTATAATATTATAAAATATTCATATTCTACAGGGGCTAGACCTGTTGTAAGTAAAGAGATGGAAAGTATCTATTTGAATCTTTTTCAACATTGAGGGTTGAAACTGAAAGAAAAAATGTATTCAAATGTATCCTTCCCTATCCAAGACAATCTATTTTTATCTCTTTTTTAATCTACAACAAACTATTTCCCTTTGAATCTCAATATTTCTATCCTTCTATATCCTTCGTCTATCTTCGACATTAATTATCTATCTTACACTTATCCTCGTTAATCTTTTTTTATTATCTGCCTTTCCACGCCAATCTTTTTCTATCCGTTTTGGAATATACTACCGCGCCTATATATTTCAATCCCAAATTTCATACCCATGTCTATTAGACTGGCTCAAAAATTTACATTTTGTAATTATCAATAGGCGACTTTACCAAATTGTTCTCTACAAGTAAAAAAAATATTGGGAATGAAAACATCCATTCGCGCCAAAGGGGCACTGCAGTGCCATTTAAACATGGCCGCCGAAAGCATATATGAATAATATGAACCAGTATTAATAATTTAATTTAAAAAAGTGTTTAAGTTTATAAAATGGTTTTTTACTTGTACTTAGATAGTCTATGTAGTTACGCAAGAGCTACTACCTGCATCCAGGAATATGATTGAAGTCCAAAATATTCTGAATTGCGGTATTGTAATTTAATTTTTCTTTAATTTATTTTCAATTAATTAATTTATTATTATAATTGAATTATTATTATAACCAATTTTTATTTTAATTAATATTTATTCTCTTTTGGAGTCACTAGCACTGATGACACAACAACCTCCGAAACTGGTTGATTTCCGATATTGCGCAAATTCCATTAATGGAGCAAATAATTATCAGCTCAGAAGTAATTTTTCTATTTATTACAACAATTATTTATTTACTTGGATGATAATTTAACTTAATAACTATGTTTTAGCTGGGTTTCGCGACGTTTTCTGTGTGTTTACTATGCTTTCGACAGCCATATATGTTAGTTCGCATAGACGCCGACAGTGTCGCATAACATGTTTGAATTGCCAATACTTATTTTTTATATTATTTGAATAAAATAATTTTTAGAACTCGCTAAAAGCTATCAAAGTTTTATTTTAATGTAAGATTAAAAAGTAAAGAATTGATATAAGTGTCGCCTTAAGGTTAATTCCTATAATAGCGAGTTTATGGCTATTGCTTCGTCATAGAGGAAGCTTTGTAGTGGTGACAAAATCCAGTTTCCTAAAAAAGGTTTTTTTGAACATATTGTGTGTGTGTGTGTGTGTGTGTGTGTGTGTGTGTGTGTGTGTGTGTGTGTGTG